>JAGXCT010037091.1:48316-105011 GCA_022495035.1 Philopotamus ludificatus | reverse complement strand
TATATCTGAAAATGCTAATGCTACATCTATTTTAAGTAATACGTTCAATAGCGTACGTTTTTGGTAATTTGATGCGGCCACGATAGTGTTAAAGGGAAAATATAGAAAAATACTAGGACTGTATTAGGAATAGACGTAATAATAAATCAAATAGTAAGGAATTATAATATATATTATTCATAAAAAAATACTAGTAATTAATTACGTAGCGTTGGCGTTTTTATTATTTTTCTTTTTGGTCTTCTTTCCTTTTTTTTCATTCTTGTTTTTGATTTTTTTTCCAGGAGACGATTTATTCTTTTTATTTGTGCTGAATTTGGGTTTATTTGATTTATCTACTGGGGATTTTTTTGCATCGCCATTCTGAGTCTTTACATTAGTATTGCTGTTAAGCCTCGCCCTCTTTTTTTTACTATTTTTTCCTGGAGACTTGTCATGTGCATCCTGATCACCATTTTCAGTCGTCTGCAAATATAAAAAAAAATCATAACATAATTAGAAAATAAATAATACACCATCAATTAATGACAAAAAAAATAATACCTTATTTTCCGATGATTCTGAATCATTTTTCTTTCGTTTTTTCGATTTCTTTGCATTATTTGAAGAATCTTCTTGAGTTTCAGTGGCTAATCTTTTTTTAGCTTTTGAATCATTATCATTGGCTTCATTTGATATGTCCTCTGAGTTCAAATTTTTAACATCTTCCGGCTGAAAATAATAATCAAAAATTAGTTCAATTATCACTAAAAATCTTCTAGTATACTCGGCAATATTTTATTTGTAGAAAAATATAATCGTTATTAGCCGAACATGGCACTCTGTGACTTTTTCCTATTCCAAAGATGAAAAAAACATAAAGGGACGACATTTTGCTAGGGAGAAAAGGACAGAATTGTCGAAGAAATTAAATTGCCCTTAAAAATGCTTCGGAGAATCTAAATTGCCTTCCAAAAATGTTTCAAAAAAGCACAGGCAAGTGTATGACGTCTTCGATGTGGACTTATTTGAAGGAGACAAAATTAATATCGACGAAAAAATAAAAATCTTTTGAGAAAAACGTAAAAAAAATATATACTTACAATAACATCGGAGAATTTCTTTAATTTTGCAACGAAGAATCCGTCCATGTTATGGGTGTGCGGATAAAATCGTCTAGTCAAATTCATTGAAGGATGGAAACGTAAATTTCTGAACTTCGTGAATCCTTCCGTCCCAAAATCTAATCCGGTCGGAACTAATTTTACGTTCCGTTTTTTGAGGGCAAAATCTACGACCCACTCGTTCTCCTCTGGCAATATGGAGCATGTAGAATACACAATGTATCCGCCTGTACTTGAACGGGCCGTAACGCAATCGATCGCAGCTAATAATAATTCTCTTTGAAGATTATAACACCTTTGCAAATCTGTGGAGTCTTTATTGGTCTTAACGCTAGCGTCTTTAGCGGCTACGCCCGTGCCAGTGCACGGAGCATCTAGCAAAACTCTGTCAAAGCCTTTAATGACCGAGGGAAACGTTCTGCCATCATACGAAACAATTATAGAATTAACTATTCCCAATCGATGAAAATTACCTATAACGGCTTTTAATCTGTCCTTATTTATATCGTTTGCAAATAATACTCCGGTATTTTTCATTATAGCTGATATATGCGAGGCCTTTCCTCCGGGAGCTGAACACATATCCAAAATTCTTTCATTCTCCTGTGGAGCTAATGCCATGACGGGAAGGAAACTAGAAGCTCCTTGGATCATATAGTGTCCGGCGAGATATTCAGGAGTTGCACCAATAGGTACCGTTGAGCTATAGACTACGAGGCCGACTTTACTCCATTTTCCAACGGGATCCAAGTTTACTCCACGATTTATAAGAGCTTGCGCCAATTCTCTTCTTCTCGTTTTAAGACTGTTTGTTCTGATAGTCATCGGTCTTTGAATTTCACTCGCTTCTAAAAACTCCATCAATTCGGATAACGGAAACAATTGCATAAGCTTATCCATCAAGAAATCGTTGTAGCTGTAATAAGTGCATAAATCTTTCCTTAATAATTCAACGTATTCGCTTCTGCTCTTGCCATCTTCTTTGAATTTACTAAAATCACTCAGTACAGTGACGACGTCTTTTATTCTTTGCTGGACTTCCTGAAGACCGATGGGTTTATCGATTTCTTCCACAGATGGAAAAGCGAATACATCCTGGCTAGCAATATTGAGCTGCATTTCTTGCTCAGCGAGTTCATTTTCTTTTAGTTGTTTTGCTTTTAATTTTTTGCCGGCTTTTTCTATCGGCAACAAATCGTCATCGCCATCAGCTTCGGCATCTTCATCGCTCGAAGCAAACATATCATCCGAATCGTCACTAGCAAGTAAATCTTTCATTGATGCAACCTGAAAAATATACGCCAAAAATATATCAATAAAAATATAAGTAAATTTATATATAAACATTCATCTTACGTTATATTCATCGGTTTCTTCAACACCATCATCTTCTTCTTCTTGGCTTTCATTATCAGATTCATTACTCCCGGCATTACTATCATTTTCATCTTCATCTGAGCCAGATTCCTCAGATTCAGACGCTTCCTTTGCAGGCTTGGTTTTTAATTTTTTTTTAGGTTTCAACCACTGTTTATTTTCATCGGAATAACCTATACAAATACAAAAAAACATTAAAATCTACACATTCTTACAATAGTATTAAATTATGTCAGTGATTAATAATACCTATGACTTTAGTATCGTCATCATCGTCATCGTGATTTTTACCATTTACTTTAGCTTCTTTTTCCAAATTTTTATTTTCCAGTTTTGTCTGTTTGGCTAATTTAATTTTTTCAACCCTCTCCTTCTTTTTCTTTAGTCGTTTGGCGGCTCTCTGTTTTTGACGATGACTTAAAACTTTAGGTGTCTCATTATCATCTGCAAAAATCACAATTCACATTGCTATATTATTACGATTCATAGTAACGGGTTTGCAAATTAATTATATTAAAAAATATACATAAATATAAAAATTAGATTACATGTGATGTTACATATAGGTTAAAAACGAACCTTTTAATTTGGCATCAAAGATGGGATCTTTTTGTTTCTTAAACTTCTTTCCTGGTCCCTTTTTAACTTTCTTTTCTCCTTCATCGAACTTCGCTTTACGCCCCATGGCGAACACGTGCGACGCACGTCAAATGCCGCAAGTAACCTGCAAACTTGTTTTGAAATAAACCAAAGCAAATAAAATACGGCCATCACATTAAAAAAAAAAGAAATATCAGGGAATCAAATAAGATAAGAAAATAAATAACCAAGTAAATAATAGTAAAAACATATGCGCAATAAATGCGAGAATCAATTTATTATTATTAAAATTAAATTAACAAGTCTCATGTCAATTTTTTTAATAATAGAGTAATAAATGTATTTTTTTTAAATAAAAATATTATGTCTTAACCGTTTGGACGCCACGCCGTGCAGGCACGAGAAATCGGTCTAACCACCAGCGCCACGCCGTGCAAGCACGGGAACGCTACTATGAATTTATCTACGAATGAATAATGGTGGCGTACGGTAAAAATCCATATAATTGGCGTGGCAATTAAAGGTTCAAATGCATTTACATAATTTAAAATAAACAAACGATATTTAATTTTGTTCCTGAGAATGTTTATTTAATATTTTTTGTATGTATTATATATCATCAAATATTTTTATCGATGGATGTACATATTATATTAAATTATTTATAATTATCAAGGAAAAATTAATAATATTCATTGTTAACATTTAAATATTTATTAAGAGTAGTTTTTTGACAGAATTGAATGTTTAATATATATATATTATGGTAATATTAATTTAGTAAAAAAAAACAGTATCGTGGACATTATTTGTTATCTGGCAACACTAGCGCCGCTACCGCTCGACGGCCTTTCCTTGGCCGGCCGTCAAGATGGTGAGTGTCAAACTTGTAATCTGTTAACATCCGCGAATATGGGGGCCGCCGGGCCCCCCGATGTAGCGCTCCGCTAACCTGTGTCTGTGTCTGTTGCAGGGTATCGACATCAATCATAAGTATGACCGCATTGTGCGCCGGACAGAGCCAAAGTCCCAGGATGTGTACCTGCGCCTGCTCGTCAAGGTATTTAAGCTTCACGCCTCTCACATCTAACGTAATTCATCACCATGATGATATCCATCTGAACATCTCGAACCGTATATTTTGTACATGTTGTATTATTTATAACCTCTTATCGACGCTGTTATTAATTTTCCATGACAGCTCTACAGGTTCTTGGCTCGCCGTACCAGGTCCAAGTTTAACAAGATAATCTTGAGACGTCTGTTTATGAGCAGAATCAATCGCCCGCCAATCTCGATTGCCAGAGTTGTTCGCAACCTGAAGAGGCCCACACGCGACGGTTTGATCGCCGTTATTGTCGGTACAGTCACCGATGATGCCAGAATCTATGACATTCCAAAGATGTCAGTGTGCGCACTTCATGTGACCGAAAAGGCCAGAGCCAGAATTATCAAAGCAGGAGGTTAGTGATCGTTGTTTGATTTTTTATTATGCGGGTATGAACAATATTAATTTATTTTGTTGTTTGCAGGTGAAATTTTGACATTCGATCAATTGGCTCTCCGCTCGCCGATGGGACGCAAAACCATGTTGATTCAAGGACCACGCAATGCTCGCGACGCCGTCAAACACTTCGGTGCCGCTCCAGGCGTGCCAGGCTCTCACTCTAAACCATACGTACGTTCCAAGGGCCGCAAATTCGAGAAGGCCAGAGGTCGCAGGCGTAGCTGCGGATACAAGAAGTAAACATTGTCACTTTCCGGGTGTAACATACAGATTACAGTTTGTTTTTATAATTTTAAAACATGATCCAATAAACATTTGAAAGGACAATGTTATTTTATTGACATCTGAAATAATTGTATGAATATTTTTAACCGCAAAAGAATGGAAATGCTTTTCCATGAATAAAAAGGATATAATTGGACGTAGGTATGGAGAGTTTGTTCCTTAATTAAAATTACAAGTAATTATCAATACTAGTGAAATTAAAAATGGAAATGAAATGCTGAAGTTTTAAGATTTGCTTTTAACATTATTGACATCATGACCAAAAGTATACGAGTATATAGAGCACCGCCCATTTCAAACTTCATCTAATAATTTTGTGTTTCTCATAACTCGTACATATTTAAAAATTTAATTGTTATTTTTCTTTATCAACTCCCTAAAAAATGTTTAAAAAACTAATAATAATATGTAAATACGAAATAATAGGATACTATTCAAATTTGCAGAACAAAACCGATGAAGAGGTGATATTTTAAATATTTAATATCTTGCATAATTTTTAGCATATTTTAATAAAAATTTCATACACAAATACATTTTGAATGTATTATTTAAAATAATAAAACATTTATAAGTATTTTTGCAAATAAATGCATAAACAACTTCGGAACTAACCATAATTTTTTCTTATCAGTAAAAACTAACTTTAAATAGAAATTTTATAATTGTTTCAATTTAAAAAAAAAACCCCCATTTATTGCATCATACATCTATTTACTTTCCATATAAAGAGGAGAAAAAAAGCGTAAGAGGTACATTTTTATTCAACAAAATTTCAGCTTTAACAGAATTAAATTTTGCACCTTTATAATAAAAAAAACCTAAGCAATAGTATCTGTGGCATCGCACATCATTGAAAACTTCATCCCCCGTTTATGATGCCTTTTATTTGGAAGTTGGCAATTTGTCCCAACCAGAGGCTCATCAATACTGATGATGAGGATTATAATGTAAGACAAAAACTCTATTGGCATGTTCGATTAAAGCAGTGGTCCAGTTATATTCTTCTTGTAACACAAACACTGACATCAGTCACACTACACTTTACACAGATCGGGACAAAACACTGACCGCGACCGCCACAACACTTTAAACAGAAATTTTAATTAATTATGCTTTTGTACCCAGGATGAATCTGTGTCAGACCGGTCTCTGACGGTTCCATCCACCACCACGCATGTCACGGCTCAATAGGTGCAACAAAAGCAGTTTTTTCGAGCAGCGTGATGTTAATATGCAATGCTAATCTTTTTTTTGAAGAGGAGAAGGAAAGGAAAAGTAGCTTTGCACAGATTATCAAAGTCGTTGCAAAGCAAACAAAAGCCCTGTGGCAAATAATAATAAATATCATTTCGCGTATCAGGACATCCCATATACACACGTATTTGCCGTTCATATGCATTATGCATTTTTCTAAATACCAAATAGATGCGCATTTACATATTGGATATACATGTGCATATGTACGCATTTACATCTCACATACACACGAATGTGAGATGTTAGCTAACCTTTTTTTAGAAGGAAGGAAAAGTAGCTTTGCACAACTCTCCAAAGTCGTTGCAAAGCAAAACCGTCTCCAGTAACAAATAATAATAAACCTCGAAGCTCCCACACGTATCCAGTTCTCCCCAGCTAGGCTTTAATCCCACCACCTTTGCGTCGTTATAGGCTCTCTTCTACTGGCTCAAACTGCGGAAATAAATTAAACGTTAACATGTGTTTCAAATTGAACCCTCTTACTATTCAGCTGTCAGACCTACCTCTGCATGTAGTTGCCAGAAGCGACCCTAGTCCAACTCCATCCACACCTTTCACGTGCACTTCACACACTTAAGACACTTCACACACTTCACAAACTGAAACAAAAAAACCCAGTTTATATTCTATTTACAGATAAATAAAGATTTACAAAAACAGTATATACTTTGATTTTATTTATTTGCTTACTTACTGGTAAGATGAGCTTATTGTCGACCTTTAAGAGAAACAATCCTTGGAAAATCAGGCCCACTAATTGCCATATATCAACTGAAAATTGTAATAATATGCTAAGAATTAAAATAAAATTGTACTAATGTCACCGATCGGGTCGACAAAAGCTAGATGGAGATAATACCTCTAAAGGCGGGAGAATCTTAAATTTAAATCAAATTCTTGAACCTGGAAACACCTTAGAATTGCACTTCAAGTAAACTAAGTCGCGTCTGGCAGAAATTCCTGGAATTGCACTGCGAGTAAACCTGTGATCCTGGAAATACACAGAATCCTAAACTAATTAAGAAAAGATATATTAACAAGACGTGCCGACAGCGAAATCAAGATGGAATAAAACCAATGGGCGAATTCTTGATCCTGAAATACCTGAAATCCTAAACTATTAAAAAAGATATATTAGACTAGACGTGCCGACGAAATCAAGATGGAGATAAAACCAATATGGGCGAATTCTTGATCCTGAAATACCTGAAATCCTAAACTAATTAAGAAAGATATATTAACTAGACGTGCCGACGAAATCAAGATGGAGATAAAATTATATTCTTTAAAATTCGCTCCACGGCAAATACCGGTCGAAATAATAATTAATATCTGACTCACCGTAAACAAATATACATATACAATGCAAATAAATACAATATAATAGTAATAATAACATAAAAAGCTTTAGTACCCAAGATGAAGCTGTTTCAGACCGGTCCGACACAGTTCCATCCCTTGCCAACCACCCACACCGCATATACCGGCTTGGGGCCGGTTCAATAGGAAAGTAGCTTTGCACAACTCTCCAAAAGTCGTTGCAAAGCAAACAAATGCCCTGTAACAAATAATAATAAATATCTGACTCACCGTATCCAGTTCTCCCAGCTAGGCTTTAATCCTACCTTTGCGTTGTTATGAGCTCTCTTCTACTGGCTCAAACTAAGACAAAAATTTAACAGTTAACTTTTGTTTTTAATTTAATTAATTTATAATTCAACTGAGAGACCTACCTCTGCATGTAGTTGCCAGAGGCGGCCCAAGTCCAACTCCGTCCACACCTTTCACGTGCACTTCACACACTTCACACACTTTACACACTTCACGCACTGAAAAAAAAAACACAACTTAGATTCTATTTACAAAAAAAAAAAATTCAAAAACATTTAATATTAGCTTACTGACTGGGAAAAGGAGCCTGTTGTCGTACTTGAGAGAAATCAACGTCCTTGGAAAAAATCGGAGTGGCCCACTAACTGCACCGCCATATCCAATTGAAAATTGAAATAATATGCTGAAATTAAAATAAAATTGTAATAAAATGTCACCAGTCGGGTGGACAAAAGCTAGATGGAGATAATACCTTTAAAGGCGGGAGAATCTTAAATTTAAATCCAAATTCTTGAACCTGAAATACCTGAAATTGCACTTCGAATAAAGCTAAGTCGCGTCTAGCAGAAATTCCTGAAATTGCACTGCGAGTAAACCTAATTCGTAAAAATAATTAGTTAAATTGCATTGATCATATCTGAAACGACACATACCAAATATATTCTTCGTCGGGGCGTTGATAAACAGCTCTAATTTAGCTTCGGTGTCTGTGATCACTATCGTAGCATATCTGAAAACAAAAAAAACATTTCAGTGCATATATATATGTAGTTTTGAACTCACCTTGCAGAATTTATCTCGCTGCACTGACCTCCGATGGGGATCTCCACCTAAAAAATGAAAATAATTAGTTAAATTGCATTGATCATATTCGTGAAACGACACATACCAAATATATTCTTCGTCGGGGCGTTGATAAACAGCTCCAATTGAGCTTCGGTGTCTGTGATATCTATCGTAGCTAATCCGCAAATGGCAGGTAATTTCTGCATATCTGAAAACAAAAAAAACATTTTAGTGCATATATATATGTAGTTTTGAATTCACCTTGCAGAATTTATCTCGCCGCACTGAACCTCCGATGGGGATCTCCACCTAAAAAATAAAAATAATCAGTTAAATTGCATTGATCATATTCGTGAAACGACACATACCAAATATACTCGTCATCAGGGCGTTGATAAACAGCTCCAATTTAGCTTCGGTGTGTGTGGCCACTATTGTAGCATATCTGAAAACAAAAAAAACATTTTAGTGCATATATATATATGTAGTTTTGAATTCACCTTGCAGAATTTATCTCGCCGCACTGACCTCCGATGGGGATCTCCACCTAAAAAATAAAAATAATCAGTTAAATTGCATTGATCATATTCGTGAAACGACACATACCAAATATACTCGTCATCGGGGCGTTGATAAACAGCTCCAATTTAGCTTCGGTGTGTGTGGTCACTATCGTAGCATATCTGAAAACAAAAAAAACATTTTAGTGCATATATATATGTAGTTTTGAATTCACCTTGCAGAATTTATCTCGCCGCACTGTACTCCGATGGGATCTCCACCTAAAAAATAAAAATAATCAGTTAAATTGCATTGATCATATTCGTGAAACGCAACTTCCAAATATACTCGTCATCAGGGCGTTGATAAACAGCTCCAATTTAGCTTCGGTGTGTGTGGTCACTATCGTAGCATATCTGAAAACAAAAAAAACATTTTAGTGCATATATATATGTAGTTTTGAATTCACCTTGCAGAATTTATCTCGCCGCAATGACCTCCGATGGGGATCTCCACCTAAAAAATAAAAATAATCAGTTAAATTGCATTGATCATATTCGTGAAACGACACATACCAAATATATTCTTCATCGGGGCGTTGATAAACAGCTCCAATTTAGCTTCGGTGTGTGTGATCACTATCGTAACTAATCCGCAAATGGCATTTAATTTCTGCATATCTGAAAACAAAAAAACAGACTAGTCAAAACAATGCCATTTCACATACTGACCGACCACACGACCGGAAAATCTTTTCATCGCCGCGCCATGAGCGACAACTAGAATATATCAGACAGTTCGCCGCGGAAGTCAATATCTTCGAGGCGAGGACGACGTCGTAGCGGATACACAGTATGCGGTTATGGTGTAACATTTCGACGGGCGAGATGAGACCGTTTGTCCCGAAATCTATGCGAAACGATCATATCCGGTCATATTATAAATAATGTTATACTGGAATAAAAGCGACAGAGAAGACGATCAGATGGCGCTACGTTTCGCGATTTTCGGACGTTCACGTGGATATAGTGGGGCCTCTCCCAGAGTCAAATGGCTACAATTATTACCTAATGTACAAAATTATTGCCTACCCACGATCACTCGTTGGGTATCGAGATTTTGTGTATCCAAATCCATCACCACGGACCGAGGCCGCCAATTTGAGTCCCATATATTTAAGGAAACGACACGTTTACTCGGGATCGAACAAAAAAGGACCTCACCTTATCACCCATGATCAAACGATCCGATTAAAAAAAATGGCGCACTCAAATCCACGTTAAAGGCGCAGGGAGAAAACGAAAAATGCACTACGGGAAGACGTCAACCGTTCGCACGCATAGCTAACGCACGGCACGTCACTGTTTCCGGAAAAAAAATCACAAATACGACATCAGAGATACCCGAAACGTTCGCTAAAAAACGGGCCAGGGCCCGTTCGAGATCATACGACGGGGTAAAAAATGCTTTAAAACACGTGTGAGAGATCGAGAATACATACCTTCAATAGATCGTCCGAAACCAGCATATCTGCCCGTCGACACAACCGATCGTACACGCGGAGCATTGTAGGCGGAGCCCTGCAGGCGGAGCCCTGCGCGGGGAGCACTGCAGGCGGAGCACTGTACGTGGAGCGTCTACCTCACCGGCGCGAAAAAAAGCAACTGCCCATCATATGTTTTTGTTTGTTTTTGGAGCGCTTCCCTTTCGGGTCTATCTCCTTCATCGCTTTAGTGTTTTGCTTAACCCCTAAATAATCAATTTATTTGCCGCAACGTACGTGCTGGTCAAATTTGCCCAATGCATGATTTTACCCTCCAATAAAAAGTGATTTTAATTAATAAATTATTTAGGTTTTAGGATATTGTTTGTTGGTCAACCTGCGTTGTACATTTGTTGGTTAATAAATAAAATAAGAAAAAAATAAGCTGGGTTGGTAGGGTGTTGGTCCAGAAATGGTTCCGAGTTGGCGGCTATTCAACTTTTCTTTGCGTTGGATGGAAGATTTTGTATGGTAGATTTCTTCTGTTTCTTCCAGAATGGCCCGTGGACGTCCTGATGGAGCTACTGTAAATCAGAAAGGTATAGATTTGTTGTCGATGTTTTTTAAGTTTTTGTAAAATGTTTTTGCGATTTTTTTGCAAAAATCGTGCATGTTAGTTTGTTTCATGTCTTTTAGGATCGTGGAATTTCTTACATAATAAGGGGCGTCGACAATTTTCCTGAGACATATGTTTTGAACTACTTGAATTTTGTCTAAGAGCAGCGTGGCATTGCGTACTAAACTTGACACCCGTACGTTAGAATAGGTCTGACTATTGAGTTGAAAATTAGTAGTTTATTTTTTTTAGATTTAGTTACTTTTTCTGCCTATAAGAGGATTGACAAAGTGCGCTGCAGATCCTCGCCTTTTGTACAATAGTGTATATTTTGCATGAATTTAATTTATTGTCTAGCTGAAGGCCCAGATATTTAGTTGATTTTGTCCACGGGATTTGTTCGTCGAACATTTTGACTGTGCCTGAAGGGCTTGATTTAATTTTCTGCGCGAAAGAGAATGGCGGCGCTTTTGGTGGAGTTGATTGCGATCCCTCCATCTTTCAAACCACGTTTCTAATAAATTGATGTTTGCTTGCAGAGCTTTTTTGTGTCTTGGCGTTGATCAGACGTTGAAGGATGGCCGTGTCGTCTGCATAAAGTGCGATGATGGCGAGCTCTGATTACGGAATTGGGATGTCCGCGGTGTATAGCGAAACAGCAGAGATAGCACCGATCCTGGTACTCCGGCGGTGATGTTCCTTGAGGAGGATACGCCTGTGTTAATTGTGATTTGAAATTTTCTATTGTTTAAGAAGGAATTTATCATTGAGATCAAGGGGGGTGGTATGGAAAATTTATCTAGTTTTGCTATCAGACCGCTGTGCCAGACTCTGTCAAAGGCTTTCGATGTCCGGAAAATAGCTCCATTAACTTTGATGTTTTTCGAAGCCATCGTAGATAATTCGACCCTAACTGGTGATTTGTGCTGTGCTCGAACCCGAAATCGTGCTGCTGTTCGTCGGGCATCGTGTTGTTTTCGCGGAGTGCATATTTCTAGTCTTTTGAGAATAATTCTTTCAAAATTTTTCCCTAATGTCGACAGGAGGCTGATGGGCCGCAATTTTGTGGTAATGTGTGGTCCGAATTAGGTTTTTTTATAACAATCAGGTTCGCAGTTTTCCACGCGTTTGGAAAATAATGTAGGCTTAGCGCGGAGTTGAATATGTTGCACAAATTTAGGATCCCTGTTTTATTGACTTGTTTGAGCATTTTTGGGGTGATCTTATCCGGCCCCGTCAGCGACCATAGAGCTCGCGGACGCTCTTATATACGCGACTGATTTACTACCTACCGCCGATTATTGTCGTCGATTTTTTTTTTTTTTAATAAATAATTTTTAATAATAAATAATCTATACAATATACATTTACGTATATATTGAGAAAAAAAACATTAAAAAATACACAATAGTAAAAATATGTTATGAATAAAATAATAAATAATATAAATCGTCGTGTTTTGCCTTGCAACAATACGCGGCGGCTCCGGAAATCTACCCCGCTTCCCCCGCGCAGACCCCCGCCCGCAATTGCAGCGTCGTTCCCCCCGCGCAGACCTCCGCGCGCAATTGCGGCGTCGCTTCCCTCGCTGACCTCCGCCCATAATTGCAGCGTGAACACGCTCCTGCGTTACTTCGCCATGATTCTGGGAGACTCTCCTCTCGTCCTCCGTATGGCAATTTATTCCGACACCGATCTTATAATCAGCGCAGCTAACCAGATCAGCCAGGACTCCGCCTCAGCATCCACGACTTGGGACCGCAGACTGGCATGCTACGTCGAGCAACTCCGTGCCCCTCGTCGAGGATCATCAAGGAAGGGTGCCTCTACGACACTCTGGACTCTCGACCGCCAGGAGTGCCGTCATTGTCAGAGGTCGCGACAGAGAGCGCACCAGGACGTCGCTCGATCACGTGCTTACTTCGTAACCTAATTGCTGCTCGTAACAATTTCTTTATAATTAATAAATGTGTCGATGTGTTCAACTAAACAAACTGTGTTTGCATTTCGACCACCGGCGAGGGGTAAAGGCTGGTCGGAATCACGAATCCTTCGCATCCTTTACAATAGATTTTCGGTAATTGTTTCCGTCGAAGTACATGGGATATCGGGTCTCTGCTCAGATACACCCGCAAAATCGGAACGTTCGTATTCTTCCTCACTGATATCAAAATCGGAGTCTGGATCCATTCGAAGGTCTTTATTGTCGTCGTGTAGTGACATTATAACTTTGGAAAAAACGGACCTAAATTAATAAACAAAAGCTAAACATAATTAAAGAATTTTAACTAAAATTCAAATAATGTACGTATACTATTTTTGGCAACAAACAAACACTACTATGAAATACACCGCGAGATATAACTAGATCCTTTGGCATTTTGTTCCATATTTATATTTTGTATAGTTATTTTTTCTTTCTTGTGATTAGCCGTTAGCTGTGTTTGTGGGCTAATTACAATTAAATAGTCTAATTTGCCTTAACCGCAATTTAAATCGCGCAAATAAATGTCTGATGCGATACACAGTAGACCTGATTAAATTTCAACATCCAATATCAACTTCGCTGCAACATCTTTCCTAGTCATTAATTATAAGTAGTTTCATCATTTCGGCCAATTCTTCTTCATTCCAGCGTGCGATATTCCAATATTCTTCGATATCTTGAATATCCATATCATCAAATCCCTTCTCCATAGCCGACAAATGTAAATTGTCTTTTTTGTTATTCAACTACTATTGTTGGTACAACATTTTCTTAGAGTTACTTCTGGCTGGCTTTTTTCCAGTAAAAGAATTTAAAGTCGATTGATTATTTCTTTAACAGATGCAGAAACAATATCGACACAATTTCGAATAGAAAAAAAAATAATGGTCTACAGCAG
Organism: Philopotamus ludificatus; assembly: GCA_022495035.1. Taxonomy (NCBI): domain Eukaryota; kingdom Metazoa; phylum Arthropoda; class Insecta; order Trichoptera; family Philopotamidae; genus Philopotamus; species Philopotamus ludificatus. The sequence continues at coordinate 90,997 of JAGXCT010037091.1, read as the reverse complement.
TGCTTCCCATAATTTGGGAAGCACTGCTGTAGACCATGAACAGGCAATCTTGGTTGATAATTCTTAGATTATTTGATTGCAACGCTGACCTCAAGATGTCATCATCTTATTTTTGAACTTGTTCTTTTCTAGCAGAACTTTGAAATACATATTCCCATTTTTTTTTTAACAACTATTGACACTTGTTGAGTTTTAAAATATCCCCGTAAACAAGTCTCATTTCAATGATCAAACAGGTTTAATTAAATATAAAATAATGTTTATTTATTTCCACGAATACAGATCGGTTTTACAAATTATAATAATGTCATTTAGTGATAAATTAGATGATTATGAACTGAAAAATAAATATATTTACGCACCAAAATCAAAATTAATTTAATATTAATTACTTGTCAATAAATATATTGAATTCGATCTTAAATTATGGAAAAAATACACAATTTAAATAAATATTAGAAATGTGCGTAAGGAAAAGAGACATTGGAACAACGTCCCTAACCTAATTCGTATAATTTTTAATTAGTCATTAAGAATTGTTTAGTGAGGTATTATATGATTTAGAGAAATACTAAAATAACAAAATGATGGAGATCACTAATAATTGATGATAATAAATAAATATTCTAGTGCACAAAGGCTAAAAATATCATTATAAATCCACTTTAGCGCCCATACTCAAAGGGATGGCTTTCAACTCTGTCCGTAAGCACATAAACTCTCCGGCCACACACATTATAGAGGCGCACGCTATATTTAGCGCCCACCATGAAAACGTTGACGGAAAGACACCGTTGTAGTGCCAACAGCAAATCAGATGAACGCAATAGAATGTGCAACTGAAATTTAAAAAAAAGGTTAATATAAACTAATATAAAAAAAATGAATATAAAATGAATACATACCTAAAATCTAAACACAATTTAGTTCTCTGTACGATCAACCATAGAGTGCAGCCTCCGATAAATGCATTGAAAACAAACGCAATTATAACCACTTGCCCTTCGAAATCCCTAACATGTATTTCCTAAAAAAAATTGAAAAATATTTTTTTCAACGTTTCTGCGTAACCAAATTGAAATGGGGCTTTAAAACTTACATGATATTTAAATATATGATCTAACGTCCTCGTGGATCCTGATATGTCCTGCATCATAGCCATGACTAGTCCAATAGAAACGTATAGCACGCATTGCACTGCCGTTATTTGGGCCATCAATAAGAATGGATCCCAATGTGTATAACGAAATGAGCCCGTAAGTTTCTTCATTGTCGCAATATTCTTAGTACATATGTTAAATTCAACTCTCAGTATTAACGGACCACAAATTTCTAAGTATCATCATCCGAACTTAACATATTTAATAACAAATTCACGGTTTAAATTTAGTGGATGACTGTATGGCTATGTGACACTCAGCTGTCATGAAAGTCCACTTGCGGTGTTGCCAGAAATAAAAATAGAACGGCTCTACTGTCTATTTTATTCGTACTTATCATCATCATCATCATTTGCCAGCCACGGGACACTCACTCGCTAAGCGTAGGGACCTTTCCAGACTCTCAAATGGCAGTCAAGGCCAAAGGAAGCTGAATCTCACACGTAATGTGAGGACTCCCCTTTTGTGTCCATACCGCGGGGACTCAAGCCGTCTTGGTATGCGGTGTTTTGTAGATTTTCTGTCTTTTGGCTATTGCTGGCATTGGACGTGTATCTTCTACCGTGGTTGACAATATATAATTTATTTATCTAAGCATTTTTAATGTACTCTAATTGAAAACAAGATTTGAAACAAAAAATAATATATTGGAACTCTTCGTAATACACCATTTATTTATGAAAATCCTTGTTAAAAATATTCCCCTTCCCTCTGTTGATGTAATCAAATTAAAATGTAAAACTTTAAATTTTAAAATAAATCATTAATTTCGAGATTTTTTTTAAATAATATAATTTTATTAAATATAAACATATCAATAATATATCACATATGAACATGGCTGTTTCAAAATATTTAACAAAAATTTGCAATCCAATATTGCAGCACCTCTTCATCTTCCGATTTAATACTCATAGTTTGCTTTATACATAATATATTCTCCTCCGTGCTCGATGCTTTTTGTAATGATTGTAAAACCATGGCATTACTATAAAAATAATAATTAATAATTATTGCATATTGTCACGAGCTAGAATAAAATATTTTGATACAAATGAGATATTACTTGAGCCATTCTTCTTTCATAGCCGTTAAATGATGTATCAATGTATCCTCTTTCAATTCGTTATCAAAAGCTTTTATAATGTTCGTCATCAGAACAGGCCCTATGACATAAAATAATTAAATAAGATAATAAAAAAATATATAATAAATTGTATTGAATAAATACATTACATTTTTTTGGAAGGATACCATGCCAATGTATTAAAGGTTTGCCCTCCACAATATCTATGCGTAATATACCAGCACACGATTTTGGGACGGCAACATCAGATTTACATGAAAATATTCGAGATTCTCCAGGAGGAACATAGTCGGAATATTCTACATATTTTGGAAGCTTAGGTAAAAATATTAACAAAGTCGACACAATGTTATTACACATATCTGAGTCTCCCCGTATAATAATCTAAAACGATGAACGTACATTATAAAAATAATCAGAGTTTACATTGGTAGTTTGTCAATTACCTGAATACCGGTTAATATGCAAAACACGATATTTAAAAAAATATCTCTTCCAAAATATTCCTTCATACTGTATAACGAAAGCTTACTTTCGGTAATTAACGCTAATTTATTATTTGCTAATTCGGCGGGTAATAGTCCGTCGCATACTTTTTCAGTAAACAATCTACTGCAAGAGTTCAGCATGTAACTAAATTTCAGATGTAAATATGCAAAAATATTTTTCTTTCCTGAAAATATATTGTTCGTTTATTATTCAGATATTAATGGAAACGTATATTCATTAAAAAATATAACCTGTCAATTCGATTAATGAGCGCGGAGGATCGTCGCCAGTCTTATAATTTTTCAGACGTAATACTCTTTGAGAACATATAGCTTGGTCTTTGGCAAAAATTGCGCTCGCCAAACTTTGCAACTCTTTGGCAATATCCTTCAAAAACAATAATTAGTATACGGTTACAATCATTATTAAAACACGTAATATAAATTGTTTACCTCCATTTGTTTAGCTAGAAAAGGTGTGACGTTCAATAAGAAAATTTTATCTCGCATAAGGACAATAAATGAAAACCATCGTTTTAAGCCACGTGCTTGTGTATCTTGTATTTGAAATGCATAGCTTAAGACGTGACCTCTCGTAGAATCACCGAAGAATACTAAATTATTTTCTTTCCCAGAGCTAACCTGTAAGAAACAATAATGTTAAATTTGAGCGAAAATTGTTTAAACGGAATCTTATCGAACGTTGATAGGCAACGGCATGCACCTCGCAGCTGAGGCTCCGCACGCAAGCGTGGGAGAGCAGGCGTCGAGCAGGCTCACATCCAGGCTGACGACGAGAACTGTAGCGCGCCGTGGTCAATGCAGGTGAGGCTGGGCTGCACGCGCTGCAGCTGCGGCCTTCGCCCGCGCCACCTTCCTCGGTCACACTGCCCTCACTCCCTGCCTCCGTGCTCAACACCACGCGCGGTCCATGAGCCTCGCAAAAGTGGCATAGCCCCACCACGGCGTTCATCGGCCTATAGCTGTCAGTGTCACTGTCATAACCGCGTGACGTCTATTTATAAACACTCGGTCCCAACACTAACATAAACGGCCATTGTTAAAACTGTTACAATAATGAAAAAGAACGAATACGAGTAACATTAATTTAACCTTAAACATATATAAACTAAAATCAAAAATAAGTTATTAATATAATAAATATTTCAATCAAGCTTAAATAATAATCAATAAAAGCAATATAACAAAAATATTCATATATTAATTTTGAAATATTTACATTTAACGAATTAAAACCTCAATTTACATTATTTTATAATTTACTTTATATTTAGATTTACTTTTTAGGATTTTGTCATAAATTTGTACAACATTAAGTATTTAATAATATGAATAAAATATGCATAAAAAAATTATAATAATAATTAAACCCAATTAATGTACGAATAATAATATTTAATTCAGTAAACCTGCGTTATATTCATTTTTAACAGGTATGGCCACAAAAAAAGGAGTTGGGGAAGACAGATGTATACTAAGTTGGCAACCCCGTGTACTGGTTGTTTGAATTTGACGTCGGTTGGCGCCGGCGTTGTTGTCAGTCTCTAAAGGTGTCATTTCGGGCTTTGCCGCGATGCTGGACAAACGGCGAGCTATCCTGAGTCCCCGGCGACGCTCTATCTTCAATAGGACTTCGCTGCTGCCCCCTCCTACCACGGTCAGCTTCAATGTTATCAATTTCTATATATAATATTCATAATAAAGTTTATATTTATCATTTTGTCATATAACTGTGATTCGAACATTTATTAAAAGTATATATTTAACAGCACAATGCACGAATGTTTACATTAAAATATTTTTTAATACGGAATCATAGTTTTTGATTTTATTACAGTCGTGAAGTGATATTAGTGTTAATCATATTGTATTTTATAGGATACAAATGATGATGAGGCTGAAAGAGCTGCGCTTTTGGCCGAAGATAGGTCAAGGGCCTCATCAAATTTTAGCACCCCTCGTTCTGGACCGAAAAGCACTGCATCGGAAATAAGCTCGCCTCAAAGAGAACATTTTCAAGGCTGTCTTCAACTTTTTGCCGAAAATGTAAGTTATTATAACATAAATAACAAAATCCATTAATGATAATTTGACACGAATAATATTATTTTAGAAAATAAACAAAGATAATGCATGGAATCTACAATTAATCGATTTCATGTCTACGATGTTGAGAAAACATGATTCTCGAATGGAAAATTTACAAATGGCATCGACGACGTTAGACGCTTCGGCCAAAATATATTCGTTGCGAGTGGACGCAGTACATCATGATGTTTTAAAAATGGCGGGCGGATTATCGAAAGCTGTGCAGGTAATCTATTAGATATGATTATTTTTTTATTATTTAAAGCAGTGCGTAATAATTTATCAATCATATTTTAGGCTAAACGGGGGAAAAAACCTGACGGTGAAGAAGAGACGGAGAATACGGACACTTCAAATACACCAAAGAAGAAAGAAAAACGTAAGAAGAATGCTAAAAGTTCTCTCGCATCGAATATAGAATCACAACTAAACACAGAGGTAACGCTTCTTTTAAATCATATTTAATTAAAATATATTCTTTAATTAAATCATGACGTATTTTATAGATTGAAGTGAACGAGTGTATAGATCCATTTTTTGCACAACTCGCCGCTACCACTGGCGATATGACTTCGTCGAATAGAGCCTTCAACGCCACATTGCCCATCGACGATGACAGCTTTGGCATAATCCTTCGGTAAATTATATTTATTTCAAATATTTATGTTCTATTTTTGTTAATAATGCTTAAATATATTGAACAGATCCGACGTTTTATTTTTGGATTCGAAAGATGTGTACGAATCGCTCTTAGACGTCGAAAATCTAGAAATGTTTGAATGGAAAAGAATGAAGTTATTACCGATCACGACGGAAGACACAATATGTGCACCTTTCCGCGGATTTTCTATCAAGGATTGGAATCCCGACGACGAGGACGATAAACCGTAAGTTGTATATTAATTTATTTTTAAGTGTATACGATTTTATGATATATTTCATTTTTAGAGTGCATGATACAAATCGATGGCTCGACGATAATTTGAATTTGTCTCAGCAAGCCATGGCGTTCGACATGAACGCCGACGTCGAACCGTTGCCACAAAACGATTTTACCAACGGATTTCTTTACGGTAAATAATCATGTCGCACTTTAATTGTTAATTTGGATTACGATTGTATTTATTTTTATTTAATTCAGATAATGACCATCACGATGCTATTGAGAGTGATGAAGAAGAAGCCGGAGTAATGAGTAATGCGATACGTCGAGGTATAAATATAATTATATAATTAATCAAAAATCTTGATTTTATTTATTATTAATTACATAGAACAATCTGTAAACAATTATATTTAGTTGCTATTATCTGGAATAATCACTTAAAGTGAAAAGATTCATCGATCTTATCTACAAGGCGAGAGCCTTATTCAGGCAATTAAAAAAAATCAAAGGTTCTACTTCTGTTTAGGCGCCTATTCATATTTTACATTTATTCTATCAGCTGTGATGATTTTTTAGTCTTTATTCATATTGCTTTGGATTGGAAGCGATCTATTATCTTTATATTCGAGGATTTTGATGTGCCCATATGCAGTGGTGGATTTACAGGGATACTTTGATGCTGGAGGCCCCCGATCGTTGGGGGCTCCGATGACTTTAGTCATAATTAAAATAAATAGTTCTGTTTAACCTTCTTTGTGAGCTTCAGTTGCTTTTTTTAAAATCAAAGAAAACATATTCAACTTGAAAGGGTTCTAGTGATTAAATATATGAAGAAAGTTTTTAAAGTTTATACGGCGATCTAAGCAGTGGCTGATTTAGCACTTGAGGGGCCCCGGGCGTAATTCAATTTTGAGGCCCCTTCCCCACTTCTAAATATTTTCATTATCCCTACACGCTATAATTTAAATTCCACGTGCACACTTTTTTACTCTGGTGTGCAGAATTTTAATTGGTATCTTTATAACCGTATTAATAAATAAAAATTAGTCGGTGCATATGGTTCGAAATATGACCGTTAGAGTAACTGCCCAAAATTATGTCATAGCTGGAGTTATTCATTTGTCAATATAATTTGGGGAATACTGCTAAATTATTAAATATTTTTGTTATAAAAAAAATTATTAAGAGCTGAACTTTGAGGCCCCATGAATTTGTGAGGCCCCAGGCTGAATCTAAGCATATTCCTAGGTATTTAACTGAGTCTATCTGGGGGAGCAGCTCACCATCAAAGCTGACGGCCCTCTTCTTAGGGCGAAAGTTATATGGATCATTAGACTTTCTTGAAGCATTCTGGATACTTTGTCTGGATCCTTCTTGTATCTGCATAAGTGGCGATCAGGGTGTTTTCGGTGATGAGCATATCAACAGTGTGTAATAAATACAGGGTTTGACCAATTACACTTCCTTGTGGTACTCCAGAGTTAGTGGAGTACAGTGCTGTTCTTTTTTCATTTTATTAAATGCAGAAATGTCTTTTTGAAAATTATAAAAATTATGAGAAAGATTTTTCTTGATTTTGTTCAGTAGTCCTTCATGCCATATTTTGTCGAAGGCCTGGGTTATATCAAGCAATACCTTTTTCTTCTAGGTCGTCGTATTTTATCAACAATTCTGTGACATATTGATCTATATTGATCTCTAGGACTTTGATCCGGATAATATCCTAGCCTGAGTACAACATTAAATACGTAGGTTATTAGCTGTTTGCACTCTACTGGAGCTTCCGTTAACAGCTTTCCAGTAATTAAGTCCTAACCTGTAGCTTTTTTTTGGATTCTGGTCATTTTTTATTATCATTTTCACTTGATTTAAACTGAAATAACTTGTTTGGAGGCTCATCTAGTAAGGTGCTTCAAGAAACTTTAATATCTCTGCCTCATCTGCTGAGTTCAAGGTCACATTGTGTGGTTTCATCATCATCATTTGCCAGCCACAAGGCTCTCACTCGCTGAGGGCATGGGCCTTGACAAACTCACTGAGTCTCGCAGATCGGGGCGTAAGGGCCTGCCGTTTCGGTAAAGGGTTTTTTGTAAGGAGTTTCCCTCTCTTGGCCATTGCTAACATTGAACGTACATCTTCTACCTTGTTGGTATCGGATTTTACCCTCTCGACTGTGCCCAGGCAAGTAGGAGGGGGTTGTCTCGGTACTCGTTTATTCTCTTCTCTAAAGCGTTATCTGCTTATAACGAGTCACGATTGACAAGTAGCGCATTTATTGTAGCAGAGAGGGCCTCAGAAAGAAGGGAAGAGGAGCTGAAAGTATCGATACTAGACCAATTGTTGCCTCAACAGATTAGGGTTTTCCTTCCTAGGGTATACTGGCTCTGTGGTGAGAAATCCGTTAGAGACCAGATTTTAAAGACAGTTTTCAGATGTTCGGTAAAAACCTTGGCTTTTCCATTGTCATTTCTTGCATAAGTTTGATTAGAATCTCATATTGGTGTTATAATTATTTAGTAGTCTTCGAAAGTGTGTAGTCCATAGATTTGGTAGCAGTCAAGTTTTTTAAGTAATTGCATATATTAGAGTTTTTTGTTAATGTAAGACTATTTTTACCTCCTTGATCACTCAGCTTAGCTTGTGTTTGTCCACTGATGATCTTGTTTGCCAGCACTTTGGAATGCTCCTGTTTTGTGCAATCGATTTCTTGATGTGTATTGGACAGTCATTGTTTTTGCTCTGGTCTGATAAGTTGGAGTGGCATATTCTATATCTTCTTCCGTTTTCAGGCTAATATTAAGGGATAAAGCAAAATTTTGACCGTTTTTGTAGTCAACTTGTTTTTTTATTACATCTCTACCTAATTGTATAATAATTGGACGAAAGATGACGATTCTAACGTTGTGTAGTTTTTAGAAATGCCTTTTGTAACACAAAAATCAATGAGGTACGGAGTTTTCCCGAGTCCTAATGATAGATGGTTTATAATTACGCACTTCAATCGTTTTTAGAGGCTGTCTTCCCTTTGTTGTGGCGAGTTTTGAGCCCCAGTTGCGTTGTAGTTTCCACATGCTAAGAAACGCCATGGATTGAATTTCATTTGAACGGAATTAATTATTTTTTTTAGATAAAATGAAAGTGATAGCTCATCTCGTTGATATGAGACCGTCAGCTCAATCGGATGGATTTTTGGAATATTCTTATTGCAATGCCGTGATCGGTTCGTGGGCTGGACCTTCACACTGGAAATTAAAGAACAACATCAATAAAGGTATAAATTTATCGTTAATTAATATTTTTTACGCATAAATAATTCTAAATATTATTTCATAGGTCCACGAGCCACTGAAAAATGTCAAACTATTACGACGGTAGTCACAAAAAGGGCGCCGTCGCGAAAAAAACGACAACTCGATTACATCGGCGAAGGCATGATATTTAATAGGCAATGTCATCAGTGTCCGGAGTACGATACGGTCGTACCCGCAAAGATTATGATCGGACGAAAAACTTTATCCCAAGGGATGGCATGGAACGAGAAGAATTTTAAAACTCCGATCGACAAAGGATTCAATTTGATGCACTTTAGAAAGTTTTATCTTCAACAAACTCTGATGCTCTCGTTGGCCTCGGAAATAAAAGCGCAGAAAAATAAAGAAGCCGATAATAGAATCAGCGATGTGATCGATTACGATTACAACAACGATAACGACTCGTCGTACTGTGTCAACAGTCAGAACGATCATGTAAATATTAACCGTCGCGTTATTGTATTATCTAATTTTTTTTTTAATATTATAAACGTTTTTTTTAGGACGGGGGCGATAACTGGTTGGGCGAAGAATGCAACAACGGTGGTGATATTCATACCCAACCCGGTAATCTCGGACCCGACGGCATCGAGATGGTCGAACCTCCGCCCAAGGTATTATTCCGATATTAATTAATCATTTCAACAGTTTTTAATCTCGCTAAATATTTTCAGGTCGCGAAAATATTCATTCCTTATGCGATGCGTGCTAAAAAAGTGGATATGAAACAATTAAAGCAAGTCACGTGGAAAATGCTGACAGGTGTCGAACATCCGGATTCCGATAAAGATAAGTTGGAAACGACTAATAAAGACGTCAAAGAAACAAATTTCATGACCATTTACAAAAAATTACCAACCAAACTGTCAACAAATATGAAAGAATCGTTGAGCGTGTCATTATCGCTCCTCGCCGTCTTACATATGGCCAATGAGAAGACCCTGTTGCTAAAGAATAATTTGGACTATACGGATTTTTCCATCAGCGGTGGATAATCGAATTATTTCGCACTTCTTTATTTTATTTTAATTAATATAAGTAATATTACCGATTGTTCGCAATAAAAATTGTTCATTTATATAAATTCATATAAAAATAATAGACATAATATCGATTTGATTTCATGCCATCAATACTCCCAAATATAATCTTCCACTGTCTTTTCTTCCGGAATAACCTTTATTTTACCTGCTTTTATTGTTTAGTGTGATTCCTATCCATTCAAAATAGCTTTTTATTAAAAAAACGCCATGTCTTTAACTCAAATACAGTAAAAACTGTAAAAAATTTTGGCTGACTTAATCTTCCCGCATCTTGCGGGGAAGGAAGATCAATGCAATATTTTATTAGTTAATTTTATAAAATTAAAAAATATTTTTATGAGAACTCTAATTAGCGTTTTAAAAAATTTACGTTATAGGGGGGATCGACGTTATAGAAAAAAACCGTCGTAAACGTTATATAACCTGTGTTTATTGAATATTATAAATTACACAGAAAGCCCTATATATTAAACCCTGCTTTAACGCTCCTTGCTATACCACAGTTTGACAGTCCCTCCTATAGTGCTTACTCCGATGCATTGAGCTCGAAATAAAGGTCGATGCCCTTTGGTTGACAACAAAAAATAACACACGCAATATATATCGTCGTATAAAATATTCGAACGACAAAAATGTTTGGTATGTTGATTTATTTTTGAAAAAAATAGCGTTTTTAGCTTCAATTTCGCATTTGGGAGCAAATAAAATAACAAAATTTAGCATCTATTTAGCGTTTGTCACATATTTGATGTTAATTGTTTAAATTTAACCATAATTTACTATAAAATATACAATTCTTTGTAGAAAACATTTAAAAAAATAAACAAGAATTTAATTAAAAATAAAAAAAAGAATGGTAAAATCAATTTGTGGAAGAGCAATTGTGAAGATGCGTATTTCAACAACATAGATCACAGCGAAGATTCAGAGAATGCTGTCCAAGACAGGGTTTATTTGAGACCCCAAGTTTTTAATTTTTCTCGATTAATTCTGTCTAAAAAGTCTAAAGTATTAATATAATAAATAATCATTGACCTTTGTTGTCTGCAATTGCGAAAAAAAATAAAAACAACAACATTCGTTTCTGTTGCAACATGTGCAATGGTTTTTCTCACTCACATCCGGTACGATGTGCGGTATGATGTGCATCCATTTTTTAGCGTTTTAAGTCAAGATACAGGTTTTACACTTCTAATTGAACTTTTTCCAAAGCAAATTGGACATTTTTCAAACCAAATTGGACATTTTGCAAATCAAATTGGACGCTAAAGATCAAATTAAACAATCGTACATATAATTTACACATTTGGTACATTTTTATTCACATATGTTTGCCTGTATACAAAATATACATTTACAGTAGGATTATTAATGAAATTGATGAAAAATTCGTCTATATCCTGACTTGAAATGCTTGGGGTCTATTTTCCATCGTAAATAGACCCCTTCGGGCGACACCGTTGGTTTATAGCCCCCGTGACGGATCGATTAATGGTTCAATTCTTAGTGATTATTTTATTTTAAGAAATTTTAAAACATGTACCAAACCAAAATAAACCGATATTTTTTTCGGTTCACCGCCAATTTTATTTGAACAAAAACAACGGTTTTCAGTTCGGTTCCGGTTCAAAAAACCATTGAAAAGATTTCACTCTCGCGTTTTGGAAAACATTTCGTCAAATTAAAAAACTAAATATTCAGCAAATAAATGAAAAAAAAATTTATAGATTCAACAGTTTTATTTTAGAAAAACCTTTTGTAAATATTAAGAACAGTAAAAAAATTCAATACAAAAAAGTAATGCATTAAATATAATATAATTTGTTATAAAACGAATAAAAAAAAATGCAAAGTTAATGCAATGCAAATGCAATTTAATTTCTTTGGATTATAATAACAAAAAATCCGATTTTTTTCCAAACACAGTTAAACAATTTAAATTAAACAAAAAAAAAAAAAAACAATACATATATGTTAATAATATATATGTAAAAATAGTATGCAAATTCTCTCAACAGTTAAAGCTTAACATAATCACAGCGTAGTATATATATTTTACGTTAAACAGTAAATTTGCACAAAAACAATTCGGAATGAGGGTTATACAATTGTCCGGCAATCAAAATTAATAACACACCGATAGACAATTTCATATATCGCTGAATCACAATGAAAAAATGTAAAAAAAAACCCCTCAAAATTTAGAGGGATGTCGTAAAATAACACGTGCGAATAATAAAGTATCGCTCGTCAAAAAATACGTAGGTATATTCTGATAAACACATTAACATTACTTTTCCGGAGACTCCGATTCAATGTGAACCGAAGCGTCGTCACCCTTTTTTGCCGGTGCACTATCGTTGGCATCGCTAGCACGTTTTAATTCCGCCTCCGATTCTTTACCGTCGGCGATCTCGTCGTTCGACGTTTCAAAACTATCGTTTTCTTTAGCGTCGACATAAATGTTGGACGCGTCGCCGTTATTGCTCTCGCTCTGAATGCAATCGGTGAACTTTGATTCGACGTCGCAACCGGAATCGTTTATCTCCGGCTCGACATTTTTAATTATGGCGTTTGTAATATCATTAACAATTTTATCGTTGCTATCTACATCCGAAGAATCGTTGCACGATTCGTCGCTATTGTGATCAGAGGCACTTTTTAAATTTTCTTCAACGTCGGAATCCGCGTTAACGCCGGTTTTCTCCAACGTTTCGCTATCTACGACAGAATTATCGGACGGCGCCGTAGATTTGCTTACATCTAAAATTAAATCACGATCAATCTCGTTCGCTACATCGTTAGACGATTTTTCTTCTTGTTCGTCTGTCGAAGCGTTATCTTCGGAATCCGTATTTTCGGCAGAATTGCTCTCGTTCAACGCCTCTAAAATATTATTGTAAACGTCGACATTTTTTGTGAACAGTTCCACAACGACGGGATTAACGTCCGAGTTTAATATCTTCGCGTAATATTGAGACGATTTGTCAACACGCTTGATGAAGTTATTTTTGTCTATGCTGATGATATTTTCTTTCGTCAGGCTGCATTTTTTGGCGAACATCGGCACATTTTGAAATTCCGGAGTGATTTTCGTCAGCGACGCGGCTTCCGTTATCGTGCCGTAATCGACGCGAATAATCTTCGTGCTCGTTTCATTCTTTTCCAACACGCGCGATCTGAACGGCAAATTATTTTCATAGCTCAAACATAACATGTCTTGCATTATCTCTTCAGATTTTAGTAATTCGTCGTGCAAATTCAATCTCTTCAAATCGTCTTCTAACTTCGTTAAGCTATCGGCTTTGTCGGCGTACTGGATCCAAAAGTTGGTCGGTCCATAATTCTCGCTTATTTTGATCGGAATAAATTCGGGGTCCGGCGTACTCTTGACATCGCTCAACGCGTTCAACTCTTCGGTGATTGATTTGCCGTCGATTGATAAATCGACGATGGATATATCGCCGGAAGCGTTGAATACGACTTGGAATGGATTGGCTCCGTCGGCGGCCAGCTCCACGAATCGTTTTTCGGCCGCCTTTGACCACACATCGACGTTAGCCGGTTTCTGCAACGAGCATTTTCTCGAGAGGGCGGGGAGCGTTTTTAAGCTGTCGGGCAAACAACGCAACTCGGTGGTGATTGATGCGTTTCCGTAATCCATAAACAATACTTCGGTGCCGTCCGAAACCTTGACGACGATTTTCGCACGATACCACAGGTCGTCTTCGGCAAATTTAGCGACGCATACGACGCCCTCCTCGGCTTCGACGAGCGGTGAAAAGCTGTCGGCTTCCAATAACTGATCGGAAACCTTTTCGAGATCGATCACCGAGCTGTCGAGTTGGATCCAAAACTCGGAAATCGAATTTACGTGGCTCGCGTAACACTTCAGCGGCGCTGCGCTCGTCACTTTTTCGGCGGGAGCAGCGTGTCCCGCTTTTACTAACACATCGGTAATATTTACACCGTTGTTGTACAAGTCTACATACGTTGTAGCGCCTCTTAAAATAATTTTGGCCTGCACGGGACTGTCGGTACTGCCCGTGGATTCGGTGAGCAGTTCCGTCGCTTGTTCAGTCCATTCGCCCATGCCCGTCGGCGATGCGTTCACGCTGCATTTTATAGACAACGGCGCAATCGCCGGCCAGTCTCCGGGAATACATTTTAACGCGCCGGGAGTGTTGCTCAACACGTCGGTGTTTCCGTAATCGGTGAATCTCACCGTAATTATGTCGTTGTCGCAATCCAAGATTACGGCACGATAATACATATCGCAGGCCGAATACTTAGCAATGCACTGTGTGCCAATTTCATATTCTAATAAATCGTTAAAAGATTCTACGTTCGTCAGCTTTTCGTTGAGACTGTTTAAATTTTTGCTCTCGGAAGCGAGCTGAAGCCAGAATTGACCGGGACTGTCGATGTGCGATACAAACACCGTCAACATATCGGAATCATCTTCAATTGGAGCATCATTTTCGACGATATTAATCTCCGGTCTGCATTTTTCGATTAGATCATTAATTACGTCGATATTTTCGATAATCAGCGTCGGTGTCCACTTCGGAGACGGCAAACTGCCTCTATCAATTCCGACGTTGAATTCTTTGTCCAACAGCACTTCATTTAACTTGGTATGCGTAACACCAGATTCAGACGTAATATTTTCAATTTCACATCGCAGGGCGAATTCGGGATATTTATAAAACTGCTCTTTGAAAATTTTTAAATTATTATTCGGAACATTCTCTCTATTTCCGTAATCGATATACAACACTTCGCAATCTTCGGTTAATACGTCGGTTATCTTCGCCCTGTACCAGTTGAGATCAAACGATTTAGCGACGCACATATCGCCAATTTTAGGAGATACAATCGTTGCGGCATCTGAAAAAAAAATATATATATAAATAATCAAAGATTAACGTTATAAAATGATCGTGACATACCTTCGCTTTCGTAAAAATGAAACAATTCGTTTAAGAATGAGGCGAGATCTTCGCTATTTTTGCTACGTTGTATATAAATGACGTTAATCGACTCTACGTGCGAAACAAACGAAGGCCCGAAATCTTTGTTGAAAACGGGATGTGGACAAATCCCGCTGTCGCCGTCGACGAGAGTACTGCTGTGATCATTGAAATATTCTAATTTTTTACCGGATATCGCATCATAAAGCGTCACTTGTATACTGAAATAAAAATAATCAGTATTATTAACCAAAATATTCATTAATTCCACGTTGGAATTTGTTTATAGCTAACGTACTTGTTCGTGACTTTATTTACGTAAGCGATTACGTATTTGTTTTCAAATTTAGCGATGAAATCCGAATCGGAGATTGTGCATATCAGATTGTTTAAATTGTAAATTGAGCATTCGAGAGGTTCATTCGATACGGGATCCGGTGACGATTTTGACAAAATCTGAAACAATCAAATTATCAGTATTATTATTGAGTATAAGTAGATTTTTTTAACATGTTAAGTAGGGCGAAGAGAAATGTTTTAATACTCTTACTATATTCACTTTTTATTTTTACCCGAAGTAAAAATTTCCAAGCCAAAAAAAGGGCAAAGAATTAAAACCGAAAGAAGTCACAAAGCTTTGCAAAATTTATGGCAACATCTTGGTATTTAACGTGTAGAAAAATTAACTTAATTATGATAACAACCGAAGTTTACTTAAGAAACTTATGAGATGTTCCCATGATTTGAAAGAACAGGTTCCTATCCAAACAACTTTGACACAAAGCTTCCAGCACGTATCAGTGTGTGCGATAAATAAGCAGTTGTCACGCCGGAGTGACAATACTAGTTAAAAGTTCAAAATCGATGATGATAAATCGACATTGATTAAAAGATCAAGGAATTATCTACGATATCTAGATTCTACGGAGCTACGAGGAGCCAGGCCGCTATCCAGGCCAATTCGGTGACGTGCGCTACAGAAGGTGTTCGTAGAACCCGATCAGGCCGTAAATTAAATACGAATTGGCCCTAGCCTCGTCTGATTATTTTTGTTACAATCCGCACATTGACAGCTCGACTCCCGGACCCATGTATTTGAAGAGCCTAGATAATCTGGAAGACGACTGTCACAGTCCTGACATCAGGGTTGGGACAAACGCGTCTCTGCTGGAGATTGCATAGTGTTCTCCAGGTAGCAAAGAGCCGCCCGCCTCAGAGTTAGAAGACCACTTATGTATGTACAATAAACTATAACGTTCCCCCTTATAACATTTGCGACGGTTTTTTCCTATAACGTCGATCCCCCCATAAAACGTAATTTTTTTAAAACACTATTAGAATCAGAGTAATAAAATATCACCCCCCCTATACGGTGGAACCTATCTTGGCGTTATAGGGGTTTTACTGTATGTAAAATAGTCTATTCTTCCAAATTAGCATATTAATTTTTTAAGTATAAAAATCTTCATATTTTGTTATTTATCTCATTTTTTTAAACTAATTTTGGTGTTCATTTTGTGCAAAAACGCCTCATCAAGGACACCATATGTTAAAATTCGGTTTACAAATAATTTTGGACCATTTCTTCAAATCAATAACCGACAGCTGCCGGTACTGACTGGTAAAAATTGATGTCAGTCACCAGTGACTGACACAGCGACGATACATCTCATACAGTCTCACTTGTCAGGCTATTACTGCAGAGATGCTTAGTGCCCAATTAATTTAATTAAAATTAAACGAGTCGAAAAAGCGATCGATTCTAGTGAATAACCAAAGACGTATTCTGCAACACGACTTGGAGCAAAATTCCGGGAGCTGGATTGAGAAATATGTATGGATAAAACCTTTTTATTTATCGGATATAGTTAAAATTATCATCCTTTCGGGTATTATGAGCATTTCCTTTGAAATAAGATTTTTCGATCAATCGAAGAAATCGAAGAAAAGAGAAGAATCATTCGAATTTTACCAAAAAAGTATAAAACCGTGAAAATAATCTTACCGATAATACAGTTTTTGTTGTAATTTAAGTAAACATTTCTTTCCGCCTTACAAAATATTTTCTCCTTTCGAGACAATAAACTATAATGCAAACAATTATTATCTCACCTTGGAACCGTCGCTATTTAAAGGCTCGAAACACAGATGAAACCTGGACAAATGTTCTACTTTCAAGATCTTCGAATAAAATTTCTGACCGATCAGATAATCGTAATCGATCGCGTCGCCTGTAAATAAAAACACGTTATATGAATTATTTAAAATGTGCACATGCAAATGAATCGTGAATTCGCACCTTTTTGTATTTTATTAAGATTCACCGCCAAATTATTGCTAACCAACATATCGTCGACGGCGCTCCCGCTATTATCGACCAAAGACACGGAATACGTATTAGAGTTGCACTGTAAAAACGTGCAATCGTACGAGTCGGAATTGAAATAGCGATCTTCCCTGTTGTTCGTCGACCATTTGCCGTCGGCGGGTTTAATATCGGCCAGCGAACATCTAATAGCCATCTGCGGCAACGCAAACAATTCGCATTCGACCTGCCATAATTTTTTGGCGTTGACTATATTTTTGTTTCCGAAGTCGACGTAATGAACGACGTATTCGCCGCCGTTGTTTTCAATAATCTGCGCTCTATATAGAGCGTCGTCGTCGGGATTCTGAACAATGACGGACGAACCGTTTGCGATGCAACCGGAGTACGGTCTGATTCCGGAATACATGTCCGGCAGTCGATGCATCATTATATTGAATTCGTCCATCGAAGATATTATCTGGACGTAGAAATCGTTCGGATTTATGAACCAAGGTATTTTTATTTTGTGAGTCGACGACGACAGTAACGAATACATTGCGTATGACGTTTCGAAAGGCGCCGGATTGTTTAGCGTCTTCGGCGGAGTGGCAGGTGGTCGTTCGCGCTTTTCGCGATAGTTCGAATGTTCGTCTGTAACAGGTCGTTCGGTCCTGTTGTATGGTCGCAAATCTTTTCTGAAAGGACGAGTGTCTTGTTTCAAGTGTTCTTTTGAATTCGAGCGATTAACTTGTCTGTTGTCGTTATAATTCGAATGAGTCACTGGATTGAAATTCTCTTCGTGATGAGCGAATTCCGTAGGCGTATCTAATGCTCGCGCCTTTATTAGTCTTTGGTCGAGTTTGCTGGGATTATTGTTATGTTCTCTCGGTCTCGGATTCGTTTTGTTTTCAGAGTATCGATTTCTATAAAACAAATATAAAATAAAACATAAAACGAGTTATTATGGCGTTAAAATTAATATTAATCGGTGAAAAGAATGCGCAAATTAAAATTAAAATAATAATTGAGCCATGCGTTGTTAAAACAAATAGAAACAAACACAGAAAAACCAACACCTTTTTAAATTATCTTCGACATTAATGAAATCAAACAAAGAAATATTAATTTATTAGCGAATGACACGTTAGTATATTTTAAGCTCGATAATTGTATACCCGATGATTCTCTTTTTACATGAATTTTAAATATCGACAAAGAAAATATCACGGAACTGCTTTTGAAGAAGCTCATAAATCCTCAATAATAAATATCCACAGTGAAATTCCGTTTTTACGTGCTCAGAATTCATGTTTTCCCGCTAATAACAATCAAAAAATGCTTTCGAAATGCTGGAATCGTTTATTTTTAAGATTCAGTCTGATGTCCTTATGCTGCGTAAAAAGAGAATCACGGGTATTTCATCAATGTTTAAGAAAACACATGATATTCTCATCGATTTGAACACAATGGAACTAAAAAATGTAGCTTTTTGTTTGATTTTTTGTGAATTTTTCTTATTAATATATTAGATATCGGCAAAAAAAATATGATGCACGTTACTAATATAAAAAATATAGACATGTACATGATAAAATGATTTATAGGTACATAAATGTGTAGGCAAAAGAAAAACCGTGAGCAATAAAAAGCGATTAGGACGAATGCATTCAAAACAAACACTTTGTACCGATTGCTTGGCTTTGAAAAATTTTGATCGTCGTTTTGACTCTCAAAGTTTTTCTTCCGTTGTTGAGGGTTTGTCGGATTTCTCTCTTTCGCATTTCGAGCGGCGGCTTCGTTTCTTCGAACCGATTTATTTTCGTCGTGATTTTTGGAACGGGGATAACTCTTTCTCGAATCGGAACGCTGGGATTCGTTCGGGGGAACTCTGGAAAGTTGTCATTATACATAAAACAATTGCAAAGTTTTATCGTTAAACCTAAGAAACGTCCTCGTCGCATATATTTCCGATAGATCGAAGATATTTGCATAATCTTTTGCGAATAAAAAAAAAATGATATAAATGATTTGATCTATTCGCGTTGGACAAAGTGTATTTTAAATCTGAAATAATCTTATTAGATAAAATATCTCTTTATCTTATTATCCGCCGTAACAAAAAGTAGATAATAGGAACACTACGCGACATTTTAAATATTGGATAGATTTTATTCAACTTTTTCATAATGCATTAAAACATATTACAAGACGAACTAACAAAATACGGCCAGGGAGCTAAAAATTTGGATTTTGGAACAATTATAATAAATAAAATAACAATAAAAAACATTCTCGCGCAACGAATATTTAATAATCTCCAAATTAACAAAACATACATCTAAATTTACAACGACTCTGGTATAAACTCGGATATAAACTCCGAAGAGATTCTGGCTAATATTTAATTACGACAATATTCGATACTCACTCGTCGCTTTTTTTCCATTCGTCGCCGCCTGAGCCAAAACTTCGTCGAGGGGCGTCGTCGCCGGGGACCCCGTTCCCGTTCCGGGCGGCGTCAACGTCGTCGCGAACGAGAGACTTCTGAAACAAGTTAAATTTTTTCGTTCACTGTGGCGGCCTGACCTTGCCGGCGAGCAAAATGGTCGCGACTACCCACCTGCGAGGCGATCGGCGGCGGCGGGGCCAAATGTTCGGCGAGATCGGGCGGGTCGAGGCGCTCGTCGAACAGCTTCACCACCAAAACGTCCCGGTCGAGGAGCCCGCAGAGCTTCATGCGGAGCTCGTTTTCGATGGTCAGCGCCTCGAGGCGGTCGGCGGCCTCCTTGTCGAAGGCCCGGGTCTCGTAGCCGCTGAGGGCGCACCGAATCGCCTGCGCCGGCAGCCGCAGGAGCGCCTCGTCGATCGGCTTCACCCGCTCGAAGGAGACCTCGGTGTCGTTGCCGTAGTCGACGTACTTGACCGTGACGACGTCCTTGCGGACGTTCAAAATTTGCGCACGGTACCACTTTTCGTCCTCCGGGTAGAAGGCGCAGCAGGCCGCCCCCGACCGCATCGCCGGGTACGGCATCGGCGCGACTCGCGAACAGTGCGCCTCGACCCGGGCCATCGTCTCGGCGAGCTCGTCGTCGCCCTCGAGCAAGCGAACGAAGAACTTGGAGCAGCTGTCGACCGAGGAGACGGAGATCCGGGCGCCGTCGCGAAGCCGCGCCGGGTCGACCCGCTCGAACGCCGGCGGGGCCGACGTCGCCAGGAGGAGGTCGGCGACGCTCCGCCCCGCCGAATAGAGTTCGCACGACTGGACGAGCGACGGGCCCGTCGGCCGGACGACCCGCATCGTCAGCGTCTTGTCGCCGACGAGCGCGGCGAAGGCCCGCTTTGTCCGGTCGTCGACGACGACGTCTTCCGTTCCGGCGAGACAAAACTTGAACGCGAGGACGTTCGGCGCGATCAACTCTTCCGGAATCCGGGCGACGTCCTCGCACGAAACCCACTCGGTCGAGCCGTAGTCGACCGAGTAGAGCTCGCACTTGACGTTGGTCACTCGGACGACAGCGGCGCGTCGAGTCGTCCCGTCCGCAAACGTCCCGAGACAGACCGTCCCGACCGAGATCGGCGAGGCCGAAGTTCCGCGGTCGGCGAGGAGAGCCGCCTCCGCGCTCATCGAGGTCAGCGCGCCGTCTTCGCTTCGCAGACGGACCGCAAAGTCTTTCGGCCCGTCCTCGACGTGGGTCACCGAGACGCGGTGCTCCGAGTCGACGTCGAGCAGGCGCGGGCGGTAGGTCGGCGGGCCGGAGCCGGGCGCTCGTGAGCCGCGGATTTCGCTGACCGCCTTCTGGCCGGCTCGGTTCAACGGCCGAGGTCGCGACAGGCTCGGGGCCGCTTTCGGGGACGGCGTCGGAGGCCCGGGCGCCTCGGACGGCCGACCCGCCGGTGCGCCCGCTTGCATCTGCTTCAGCTGTGCCGCCTGGCGGTCGAGGGAGACTCCGACCGCGACGTCGTTGTGGATCAGGTGGTCGGAGAAGTCCGCGCCTTCGACGGCGAGGCCGACGAAGACGTGCTCGTCGCACTGAATCTCGACGCGCGGCCGCACCTCGCGGCTGTAGACGGCGCGACGCAGATACTCGAGCACGGGCTCCTCCCAGCGGCCGGCCGGGTGCACGGCTCGCGCGAGGAGCAGGGGCGCGGCCTGGGGCGGCACGGCCCACAGCTCGTCGCCGTCGGGCAGGCGCAGGTCGGCGGGCGCGGCCGAGTCGCAGTGGCCGAAGTCGAGGAAGCGCAGCAGCAGCGGGCGCGGCGGCTCGCTGCGCCAGGAGGCGCACGCGGTACCAGGCGGACGGCGGCGCGCGGCCAGCAGCTGGCCGGCTGCAGGCGCGCGGGCGCGGGCGCGGCTTCCAGCTGCGGCGCCGCCTCGGCCAGGCGCCCCTCGAGCCGCGCGGCCTCGAAGCGGTCGGGCTGCACCCAGAGGCGCACGAAGGGTCCATAGCCCTCCAGGTAGGTCACGAACACGTCGGGCCGCGCCCGGTTCGCCATGGCGCCGGCCGGCCGCGCGTTCGCGCGAAGACGTCCGAGTCGTCGACGACGCGAAGAAACGGTCCCAAGCGACGGATCCGCGGCCCGGTCCTCTGCCGGTCGGCTCGCGTCAAATTCGATATTTTTTTTATTTTTTAATTTAAAACTTATCTAAATTTCCTATAATTTTAATATTACAATATTTTTAAAATTATTTCTCGTCGCGAGCGAAAAGTATTTTTTTTTAAAGTCAAAATTTGTCACGACGGTTGAATAGCCGATTCGTCACATTAAGAATTGACAATTTTTTCGAAATTTATTTTAGAAATCGTTTTTTATTGGAATAAAACTAGTTGTTCATTATATGCTTCATAACTTGAGTGAGAGTGAACAAATGTGAGCTTAGTTCACAACACAAATGGTCCGCTTTGAAAGACCGGGAGAAGGAAGACACGATCGTTTTCAACGGCTGGAATAATATTCCTGACTCTTATGATCGGTTGAAAAAACTCGCGGTTGTTCTTCTTTCCCTTTTCGGTTCTACATTTTCATGCGAACGATCGTTTTCAAGCGTGAACTTTATCGAGAGTAAACTGAAACGTCGATTTATTGACAAGAACCTAGAATCGTGCCTAAAATTAAGAATAACAACATACAAATTTGACTTACTTAAACTTTCCAAGGAGATGCAAGGACACTGTCCGCATTAAACGTTTGTCAGCCATCGTCATGATTTAAATTTATGAATTTTTTAATTGCATAATATTTTTTATCAAAGAATAAAAATTTAATTAAGAACGCAATCAAGTTTTATTCGGGGTATCCGTAATTTAATGAAGTTCTAAAGTTATAATAAAGATTTGCTAAATTAATAAACAGATTTGGCTCTTTTGCTAATCAGTTTGCCGACCACTGGGTTAGAAGGAAGGGCGGATCGTAGTCGATCAGGGGGGGCGCAAAGTAACCTTCGACGGCTGACGGCGAAGGTTGGCAATCTCGGCGTTGTTTACGCGGAACTGTCAGTCGGGCGCGAGCTCGCGCGGGGAGTGGACATGCAAGAGGGGCAGGCGGCGCCCGACGAGGGCGAGCCGCGCGTGCTGCTCGAGGAGACCTTCTACGCCTCGGCCTCCGCGCGCCGCGGCCCGCCCTTCCGCGTGCAGCTCACGGAGCGGGGCCTGCGCCTGCAGCGCGACGGGGGCGCCGAGCGCCTGCTGGCCGCCGCCGACCTCGTCGGCTGTAGGGTAGGGCGCCGGGCGGCGGCGCGGGCGAGGGCTGCGCCTGCTCGGCCTCCGCCCGCCTCGGCCCCCGACGCCGCGGCCTACCTGCGTGTTCGCCTACGCGCCGCCGCGGGCGCCGGCGCCGCTCGCACCTCACGCTGCGCTTCCGCACCTTCGACCGCGCCGACGACAACGCGCGGGAGGCGCATGGCGGGCAGCCCTGCGGCGGCTGCTGGTGCCAACCCTGCTGGTGCCCCCGCCTGCTCGTGCTGCTGAACCCAAGTCGGGCTCCGGCAAGGCGCGCGAGCTGTGGCAGCGGCTGGCAGCGCCGCTGCTGGCGGAGGCCGAGCTGCCCTACGAGCTGCAGGTGACGCGCCACGCCGACTTCGCCCGCCGCTTCGTCCGCGGCCACAACCTCTACCTCTACAGCGCCGTGGTGGCCGTCGGCGGCGACGGCATCCTCTTCGAAGTCGTCAACGGCATCTTCGAGCGCCCCGACTGGCGCCAGGTGCTCGAGGAGGTCCCCCTCGCCATCGTGCCCTGCGGCTCCGGCAACGCGCTGGCGCGCACCCTCTGCCACATCTTCGAGTGAGTCCTTTTCGAAAACCCCCTAATTGAATTTCCGCGACGACCTCCCGAATGAACCGGAAGACGACGATTTCTTCGCGGTCTCCGGTTCGCATTCCTCTTGAAATCCATTTAGAAATCGAGTTTCCTTCTCGACGATACGATTTTCTTTGCAAACGCCTCCTGCGAACGAACAAACCGCGTTCTTCATAAATCATTTATATGTATAGTGAAACCCCGTTTTTACCATTTTAAATGGACCGTTAAAAAAATTGTAATCGGAGGGAAAACGTAGATTCAACGATTAGATTTTAAGGCCCTCAATTTGCCTCTTAGCATCTTCTTTTATTGAAAATAGACGGATTGAGTTAACTCGTAATATCTTCTCTAGAGCCCGGCTCTGTCGAGGCTTATCGAAGTCTTCTATTTTATCTTCTTGTTCTTAAGCAATCCAACTTTTCGGAAATAATTTTTGATCGTTATTTCTTCAGTTTCACCCTAACAGTGTAATGCGTTGCATCTAAAATAAATCCCTTCCAATTTTTGGGATCTTCTCGTCGTTAGGAATGTTTAAAAGCGCGAATTTAGTCCGACGGCTGCCCTTCCGTAGGACAGTTTGAAGAATAAAATGATAATTTTATATTCCTCGGTGTTTAATTTATTGGATATTTTTAAATATGTTAACACGAATTTTATTTATTTAAAACGTAAATTGCGGGAAATGAACGTAAAGCGGATCATAAATGTCCTAAAATAAAACGACTATAAAAAGGTTTCACTATATTTCAATACATATTTACGCAAAAACGCCGTCCGTCCTCTAGCGAATCCTTATAGATTATTTTCTTGTCAATTTAAAGCATCCTTTGCCTCCGAACCGTCTAAATCGTAAGCATCCGGCCTGTCGTCCCTCGTAGACCCCTCGCCGACGCTTTTCGTTTTTCGTAGACCCCGCCTAATTTCATTTTTTTTATATATGCACAGCCAGTCCTCAAATTCCGCGACTAATAGAACGCGAATAGGGGGAAAACGTAAATTAAGGCCGCGCTAAAACCTAGTTTCATTGTACATTCAGTCAGCTCTCCTAGAACGTTTCCTCTCAATCACTATTTTCTACAAAATGCCTTGTCAAACAAAGAGCATTGAGCTTTATGTCGCTGGGCAATGTATTATATATTTACGAAATTTGTAATTTGACCTCGAAAATATTAGCATTTTGTAGAAAGAAGCAATTTAGAGGAACCGTTATAGGAGAACTAACTGTATATTTATAGACGAACGACTTCGAGTATAAGTCCGGTGTTAATTATCTTTTAGGCCGTTTCTTTTGTAACTTTTGTTTTTTTTTAAATCGCTTAATATTTGTTTATTCCTTTCGCGCAAAATATAAGTTAATATTTTAATCTAACACGACTCGAACTGGAATCTAGTAAAATTCTTACATAAAACAGACGACAACGTAATGCTGTTGACGAACGAAACGAACCCGACGCTCCGATAACGATTCTTCAATACTCGAATTCTAATTAGTGAGGTGTAATCTTAATTGACGAAAACATTAGTGACCTCCGTGTTCGACTATTTGTCACCGATTTCTTTTTCTTCGTAAGAAGACGATTAGACCTCGTGAAAACCCATTTCCACGAGGTATGAAGATGGAAAAGCCATTAAAAAGTTTCTGGGGATAGCCCAGAATGTGAGATAAGCTACAGAAATATATTTCTGAAGCCGAAACTGAGGCTTAAGTTCTCCGTTTGTTCATAATCCGACCAATATGAATTCCAATCGCGTAAACCCCTATTTTTTCTTTTAAAAAAAGAAGAAAGAGCGATTTCATCCCGCTGGATTCCATTCCTATTCGATTCCAAGATCGATTATATCGACTAAAAATGATTCTTCGTCAAAATATTTAACCAATCCGTCGTGGCGGCTCGAAACCAACGATGTCGCCCGATGGGGTATATTTAGTATGAAAATATACCCCAAGCATTTCAACTGAAGATATTGATGATTTTTTTATCAATATCTTGACTATTTAAAAAAAAATGGATATTCTAAGAATAAAAATAGTTATTCATGGTATATATTAGTAGAAAAATCCAAAATATCGACCTCATTTTTCTACTTATTAATGCGACCTGCTCACGGCGATGTCCCGCCACAGACATCCGCAAGCCGAGTTCTTACGGCGCGTGTCTAGTACGTTTCACTCGCCCTTGGCACATTGTACCGAATGCGAGCGAGAAAAAACATCTCTCGTATTTCTAACGTTAGTGTTATTTTCCAAATTTTATACTTTTTCCACGTCTACAAAAGATGAACACGGTTTAATGATTCGATAAACAACTATTTAAATGAGCATTCGACATGGCTCTAAATGTCAATATACGTCAGGAATTAATGTAACGACGCAAGAAAAATATCAACCGTGCTTGCGACTTTCAAACCTGTTTAATTCGATCTTTCAATGCTCTTCAAATAAAGAATATATTGTAAAAACGTAGAAAGACGCGAGTTTTTGCAACAATTCTATGCAGTGGCGGATTTAATCACTTTTTAGCAGTATTCCCTAAATTTAGTTGACAAATGAATAACGCCTTTAATCGATCCGTCACGGCGGCTCGAAACGAATCTCGCTGGCCGTTGAAGAGTATATTTTGCATGAAATAAATGTATGAAAATAGACCCCATACATTTCAAGTCAAGAATAAAAAATAATGGATTATTCTATGAATAAAAATAATTATTCATGATATATTAGGATGACGGCCCGCTCCCGGATCGGTTTCTACCCTAGCACAGCATAATATTTTTTCTCGCTCGGACTTGCACATGCCCGATGTTTTTACTCGGTATGGCGCGATAAAAAACAACGCACGCGTGTCATTGTAAAACAATATTGTTGTTTTTTATTTTTTTTTTCGCAATTCCTGACCATCAACGTCAATGATTACATATTTATATTTATTCTTTAGACTTTTTTAGACAAATACAAAAAGTTTGGAACATGTAATGTGTTATTCGAGAATAATCTAAAACTTTGAGTCCCTCTGAAATAATGAGGCTGGCGCCTAGTGGCGCATAAGAGGAAATCCGCCACTGCTTCTATGGTTACCTGAAGATCTTTGAAACCAATATCAACGTCTACCCTTAACCGTTAGTGGCCTCTGTGTTCTTCGTCGAGTTTGAAGTTGAATATCTTGAATATTTAACTGGATTTCTATAAAAAAATATACATATGATGATCTCAATCTTCTATTACCGTGCAAAATATTCTTATATTTCTGATTTCGTTCTCGAATAACTCTTAGAGTTGCAACAAAACTCGCAAATATGTGTCATTACGTTATTGTGTCGATTTACAACTGATTTCGATGCGAAAAATGTCACAAATTACTCTATCTGCCTCGCATAGTTCGGTCCAGATCGCATCGATCTACGAAAAACATCGCGAGTAGTAACGTTATCTCGATGTCGTATAATATAAGGCACTAATTTAAACACAATGTTATCTCCCGAGCTCTGTTTTTACGGCTCGTTATCGAGTACTATGTCGAATGTCCTCGATTTTGAATTTTAATGTCATTTCGTGGGGCATAATTTTTATTTAATTCCCCGGTTCCTCCCGAATCCGGCGCGGCCAATTGACGACAGGAAGGAATATATCCAGAACCGCGAATAGTATCCGACGGCTGGGAAGTAGACAATCAAAATAATTTCAATATCATTCATTACCCGCGGGGTCAAATCATTCAAAATTCGCGTGTCGAAAGAATTCGCCAATCTCGCATTTATCTATCAGACAATGCCTGATTATACTTATGGAATTATAATTAAAACAATACAATACGATTAAACGCGATACGAAACGCGTTATTTACGTTTTGATTTGTTTCTCCTTAATTTAAGCCGAAAACTTAATCAATTCCGAGTGGTTTTATATATTTTGGACATAAACGATCTAACATTATATGAACGTTGCTCTCGTTCGAGTCGCATGGCGCTTTTTGATGCACAATGTGCGCGTAGTCCCTTTAGAGATAATTATTGATCAATGTTCGATCGATTATAAAGGGGAGGTGGACGGAATGCGGCGCGTTAGGGCCGCGCTAACCGTTTCTTTTCAAGTTTTAAATGTTTAAATGCAAACAGTTTTGGCACAAATCTCTGTCGAGTCTATCATAATTCACGTATCGCACAATAATCAACATTAAAAAAATGACATGCTTTTAATTTTAAATCGATACTTTTCTTTCAATTAAATTATTTTTAATCCGCCAGATTCGTTATTGCATTTTTTATGCTGATATATTAATAGTTGTATTATTTTTTCGAGATAATACAGTTTTTTTTACGTCAAATACATCCCTTTGCAAATCAAATTGTCCCTTTTAAAAATTAAGTTAAAGAATTTTTCAATATTTCAATAAACTTATTTTATCAGCTCTTGAAAAAATGTAAAAAACGGGTTCCACTGTATTTACGTAGTAACCCGAATTTGAATTTTCCCGTTAATTACGTTTTTTTAACACTATAGAAATTTGAAAAATCACTTTCAGGCCCATTTGTATATTCAGATTATGTAAACTAGATAAATATTTTAAAATAACCATGTAGAATAAATAATTATTGATCTTTATTGTCCGCAATTACGATATAAATAATAAATACAACAATATTCACTTGTGTTGCCAGGGGTGCGATGTTTTTTTCTCGCTCGCATCCGATACGATGTGGTAAACATCCAGAAAGTGAGTTTTCAAATTTCTATACTGTTAAAAAAACGTAATTAGTGGGAAAACGTAAATTCAGGGATAGAATCGCGGTACTATATACAGTGGAACCCGTTTTTACGTTTTACTATTGCCACGATTTTTAAATTAATAATTAAAAAGTAAAAATGTGTTGTTTAATTTATAAATATACTGTACGGCGGCGTTGTATGCGTTGCACGTGTTGTTTAAAAATGTTATATACCCCTGAAGTAATTACCCTACAGACGGTTTCAAATGTATTGCGATACTACGATTTCAGATCCGTCGGATCCGGCAATTCTTGATAATGTAGAAAAATCCGATATATCAGATTTCGGCAACCAAACGGTTAAAAGTGTAAATTTGATTTGCAAAAGGGTGTATTTGACGTAAGAAAACTGGGATCGGTTTAAAAGGGGAGGTGGACGAAATGCGTCGCGTTAGGGCTGCGTTAGCCGTTTTTTTTTAATTTTAAACGTAAACAACGTCAACAGTTTTGACGCGTCTCTCTCATAATTTGTCGAATCTGAAACAATCACGAAAAATTGCTTAAATTTTATTTCGATACTTTGAGATTTAGTTTAAAAATCGAAGGTGTTTTGCGTAAAAATTTGACTTTATTTATATCTATTTACATAAGCATATCTGGTACACGAATAACACGGTTAAGAATGTACTCGAGTCGTTTACTTCCTTATTTACACAGGAAATGCTTTAAGTGATAAGCATATGGTAAATATTAATATTAAAATATTATCGAAATTGTTTCGATTGCTTTTTTTGTTGATTTAAACTAAAAATGTAATGAATTCCGATTAGTTTTCTATTTTCGTAGTGATGATTGATTATCGTGCGATCGATTCAAAAGGGGAGGTGGACGGAATGTGTCGCGTTAGGACTGCGGTGGCGGTTTCTTTTTAAATTTTCAACGTAAATCTTTATCGCGTCTATGTCATAATTCGCTACAACAATACGGTAGTAGTTTGTTTTAAGCGATTCGGCATAAAATGTCACATGTCTGCCTCTTATTATCAACGGATGTGGACTAAAACATAACAATTTCGTGCCAAAATTCGCAATTAGTTATTAAATATTGCGCGAATATGCGGACGGCCTTGATTCCGCACACATTCGTCATGTTATCAGCTCATTGTTGCCTGTCCGATTCCGATAATATCTTTATAATATTTAAGAATCTTAGTAATTATTGTTTTTTTTTAAGATAAGCTATACATGATTGGCAAATATTGTTTCGCAAATCGTATCTTTAGTTATGACGTAAGCCCCTGATGCAAAACTGGTGCTGGTTTTCGACCCAGTGAAAGGTCGCCACCTCTTAACAATAAGCAATTGACCGAGATGATTATTATTTGCAGTGAGCCGTACTCCCGCAATCCGATAATGGCGAGCACGCTGGCCCTGGTGAGAGGACAGACCAACGCGATGGACGTTGTGCGGGTGGAGACCAAGACCCAGGTCAGTATCAATCATCGCTAACTGCCGTCTAGCCTTGTTCGTCACGAGGACTCCGCTCAATTGATTCAAAGGCTCGCCCATCTTGATCCAGAAAAACGTGCGATGGCTTCAGCAACTCAATCTGCATGCATGAGGGGCGTGACCTTACGATGCAAATATGCAGACTGTTATTTACCATCATGTTGACCTGGCACCATCGTTGCTGGCGTCCTTCGGCTCGATCTTGAGAACCGACTGTACGATTCTACGTAAAAAAAAATATACGAATCACGAAAGCGGCTTTTGATTAATGACTAGAAGTCGGATTACGTCTCAAAAGGCGGAACTTTGCTTCACCGATTTTTGTTTAATTTGCAGCAACGTCGTTACAATAGGCCTTCCTTCGAGAACAGGAAGGTTTGTTAAACATTAGCTTTTTTACGTCTGTCTATCACCAATCCTTATAACGCGACC
This sequence comes from Philopotamus ludificatus, assembly GCA_022495035.1. Lineage (NCBI taxonomy): Eukaryota > Metazoa > Arthropoda > Insecta > Trichoptera > Philopotamidae > Philopotamus > Philopotamus ludificatus. The sequence continues at coordinate 60,692 of JAGXCT010037091.1, read as the reverse complement.
AGAATCACATTGGCGAAAGTTGGAACCTGCGCTTCGTATAACAGTCCAATTTCTCCATTTTATTAGGTCTGCCGCCACGTCGCTCCATCTTCCGATAAGTTTCAACGATGCAGTGTCCCTCTGCACACAGTCCAACCACCTTAGCCTTGGTTTTCCTTGCCTCCGGAGACAGGAAGGCTTGTTAACCTTAAGTCTTTTCTATGGCTGAATGACCCGCATCCTTGACATGTGAACGGTATATCCCTGTATAGTTAGTACAGCTCTTCGTTGCTTCGGATACGCCATTGGCTCCAAATATTCGTCTCAGAATCCTCCTCTCTGGGAAATCCTGTTGTCGATCATCTAGTTTTATCAATGTCCAACATTCAGACCAGTATGTTAGGACAAACCCGATGAGGGTCATCTAGTGTGACTTTAGTTGTCCTTGAGAGGAATCTCGACCGTAGGTACTTAACTTCTTTATTCATCAACCATACATTTTCACCTACAATTATTTACCATATCTGCATTATAAATAATATTATTACAAAAGTATTATAAACAATAACAAAATATGGCTAGGGTTTTCCTGGAGGGTCCGCCCTACGGCGAGTCTAAATGTAGACTACCTCTGACGCGCTATCGTGGCAACCATCGCATCTAAATACTCCTTGGAAATACAGGCGACCTACACCTTAAGAAGTCAAGAGTAATATGTTAAGGGAGGACCATCTCGCTCCGACCTGGGCGGTGTAAGTCATAAAAGTCCTGTAAGCAGGGATGGAGGAGACAAGGTCCTGGTGACAGGCGAGGCCAGGGGACCGCCTCACTACATTGAGCATAGTCTCTCTTTCATAAGAAAACTCCGGACATTCCCAAATAATGTATTCCGATGATTGTTCAATAGAGTCACAAAACTCGCAAGCCTGGTCATCCTTGAGGCCCAGACGATGAAGATTGGCGTCAAAAGAGCCATGTCCTGTGATAAACTGGGAGACGTAATGGTCAGGAACAAACCAATGTAGCTTAAATCGTACATTGGGGAAGAATCGGAACCAGTTCTGCCCGTACTCTCAGCAGACCAACGGGATTGCCATATCTTTAACGCAAGATACTGTTGAAGTCTAAAGTAGTACTGGTTTGCCAAAATGGTTCTTCTTCGTACTTCCAAATTGGTTTCATTATTGTTAGTAATAAGTGAGCCGAGATATGTGAATTCCTCAACGGCCTCGAAGCTGTACTCTTCGACTCTCAGGGGTTCAAGGATTTGTCCTCTGATTGATCCTCAGTCCCATGCCCATTGGCGCTCTCATCATTCGCTGACATGCCTCATTGAGAGCCGTTCGAGATCTGGGCACAATTGGTATGTCGTCCGTATAGGTAAGAAGCTGCACCGATTTATTAAAATCTTTTTCTCTAATACTCATTTTTTCACTTCTCTTATAGTTCAATATTCACACCCATATGTTAGGGCGGGGCTTAGGAAGACCTGTGCGTAAATATTTTCGAAATCCGAAGTAGCACCTGTTTGCCAACATGAACTTCTGTGTTTCGCTGGTAATTGTGAAGATTTTTCGACTCTTAGTGGATTTCCCCTTTAACTTCTTGAGTCGGCACCCTCATGTCTGGGGATCGTGACCATGCTTGTTTCGAATCCTCTTGATTTTGGCTCTCCAGGATTCTCTGCATTCCACATCTCGCATCGCAGCTACTACGATGGAGGTCTTCACTTGGTAGCTCAAGCGGATGAGAGCCCTTGCCCTTGCCCTGCGTCCTTATACGTTACCAAGCGCGACGAGCTTCTCCAAGCTATCGTTTCTTCTAGCATTTCCGCTCTCTCTTCAAGTAATATAATGATCCAAGTAAAATACTAGTTGATTACACTGATTAGATCCATCCTAAGTTGATATATTATGCGAATCGTGTCGAATCTATCATATAGCTTCATCTTTGATTATTGAAAATGATCATCAAATGGTCCCTACTATGCTGCCTTTGAAACGTATTAGAATTTTCGTGCTTGATTCTTCGCGACTGGCTCCTTGTAGATGGACCCGTTATGTTTTAATCGTCCATGGGACTTATAAGCATCTTTCTTCAGCTTAATCTTGATTTATCTAGTCATGGTGGAATCATCTGTAGTTTTCTTCTTCTAATCTGTCTTCGATCGATGTAGGAATATCCACTTAACTGTCAGAAGAGGTTTAACCAGAAGCTGAAGACCAGATCTAAAGTCGTCTCAAGTTGCTGCGTTGTAGAGTAGAATTGGTCAAAACAATCAATTTCTTAATATCGACGCGAATAAATACTTGGTTTTTGAATTCGATTCTGTAGAATAAAGGCACAATATTATTGCCTCCATCAAAATAGCACTCATCATTAGACTTTGCTTCATTATGACAAATAGAATTTACACAGTTGTTGAATAATATCTTCCGTATTGAATAATAATTGCCATTGCATTGCGAGTCGTTGATGACTAAGTTCTAATCAATGATTTATTCAGATGTTTATTTCTTCGAGTGGCTATCGAGATATCTTCAATTCAGGTTAACATTTGACCTGTATTCTTCTCGTATTTGTTCATTTGTTGCAAGTGTCCTTAACATCGTGGCTCTACAGAATCTTATCGCAGTTTCTATGTTGATGAACTTGAACGAATCGAGCGTTTTAATTCTGTAGATTCCATTGGCTTGTTTTGTGGTTCGAGATGCGTAGCAGATTGAATTCTTTAGTTATCTCAGCTGCACCATTAAGTGATCAATTAACGTATGCGTTGCTAAACGATTACATTGACACAAACATTTGTCAATTCTGTACACATATTGCAATCTTCTGTGCAAAACTCATCAGCATTATGAAATGAACTTACCAAGATCTTACGCCGAAGTGAAATAAGTGCGCAAAGTGAAAGTTTCGCGTTGCGATAGGCACATGAAGAAACCTACCTATTAGACATGCTCAATTATTTAACAATTATTTATTTGCAAAGATCGATCGAGTGGTAACATAATTGTTCCAAATCCTGTTGGTTGCACAATGAACCTCGTGCATCTAATGAATCAATTCCTTGTACTTGCATCCGGTGTTGATGTCAACCAGAACTAATTACATGTAATGAAACATCGACGTTTTCCGGATGTTTTCGCAAGAGTTTGCAACATTTATCACGTAGAGCACGTCCTATAAAGCAACGGACTTTAATGCAATCAGCATCTCGAATCAAGTGCTTATGAAGCACGTTCAATGTCATGGCGTGTTTTGAGGAAAAAATAATAATAATCAAATCAGCTTTGACCTCGTTCAGAACTTGAAAGAATTAAATATCTAATCCCGATACGAAAAACATTTTTTAATGGAGTTTTTCTCCATCGAACAACACATTCACGAAACATAATGTAATTTCACTCGATTGTGTTTGACCCCGTTTTAGATTAAATAATCATAATTTATTTACCAACGCGTACGTAATGCTTGATGTAATAATTAACGTCACTATAATATATCCAGGTGTTCCCAAACTTTTTCCTACATAGGAAACTATGATATAGGAAACTATTTCCTACATTGTTTCCAAACTTTTTCCTACCCCTTTCAAGTAAATAGTTTTCTTCATAGACCCCCTTTTTTCTCCAGTCTACAGCATATAAGGCGGCTATCAAATGACAAAAAAATATTTTTATAGACCCCCAGGGGGTCTAAAAAAATATATCGCCTTTAGGCACGAGCCATTGTTATCATACTTAACACGTGCAAGGTCATTTTAAAACTATAAAAATGGGTCAAATGTTTGATTCGCTTCAAATCGCAAAATACAATCAAAAGAACCTAACCCCAAATTTTGTATGGGTGCCTAACTTTCTATAGCGTTTTTTTTCTATAACGCTATAGAAGGGTTTACTGTAGTTCTAATCACAATTTGCATCTTAAATTAGATTTCTTCCTCTTCAGCTGCCGTGTCTGTTTTCAGACGTAGGCGATCTGAATGTCCTTGTTTTTTTTCCATATAAATATCTGTTTTTGGCGAGCTGAAACAATTCTGGAGCTCTCAATTCAGCCCAGTTGCAAATATTGTGAAGCTACGACTGTTTCTTTACCTTTTACTTTTTCCTCCATTATGGTCTGCAGATTATACTCTGGTCAAGTGGTACTTTGCCTCAAGAAGTTGAAGGACAGTTGTATTCTTGACGTGTTCCGTTTATAGAATCCTCAACATTCTTCAAATTATTTTTACTAGAAAATAAAATGAAGGAAGTTATAACTCTGGCAGAGACACAACATATATCTAGAGATTTAAATAAATCTTGATGTAGGAAAACAACTGAAACTAACATTATCAACTTAAAATTTCAGTGAAAAATATTTTTTGTAGGGAAAACGATGTTGGAAAATTGTCGATATTAGCAATAATCAATTGATATCTAATTCTATGTTATTCATGTCAGTATCTGAAAAAAAAAGGTATTAATGTTTGAAATATTGCTGAATTTAATTCAACAATACATGCTCTCGAGGTTGATATGAAAAGGAAGTTGTGAATAAAAAGAAATACCATTTAACGTGATACCTGCGACATTGGCCTGCATCAATGGAGAAACGACCTTGCCACAAATCGCCTATTAACTCTGTGTGAACGAACGATGATCCTTTGACATTGGATCTCGTATAATTTGAATATATCTATGAATATCAAGACGATTCTAATATGCTTAGCGCCAATCAAGTCAATAAAATCAACTTTTTGTGGGTTTTTTTTAATATTTTAAACCTTGTATTCATAATTTTGTTGTGAATTTCATTATATCTCGACGGCAAACTCGCACCTGCATTCACGGATGGATGCATTGACGGTCATATTATACCTCTTTAACGAGTAATCATTCTGTTTACGGCTCATTATTCTATCAAACAAAAGCTCAGTCGTTCTAATCAATCTAATTGATGTTGTCTCCAACGTCGATATTTAAAATTTTGGAAAATTATGATATTATCAGGTGATTTGACTAATTGTGAATTCCATAACTATTATTTAATGTGGAATATTTCCAGTTATTATGATGTAATGTTTTTGTATAACGTAATTGCTCGTTTTAGATGAAAAATTACGAGGAAAATTGCATCATTTATATTTAAATAAGGATATAAATAAATGTTATTCGTTGTAATGAACAAGAATATACTGAAGGCTAAGATCCGTTTCGGTGATTGGTGTTAATTATACATTTTTAGAAGAAACGACGCTCAAAGTTCATAGATTAAAAATTTTAATTTATGATTATTAACCTGTAGGTTGAGTTGGACGCGCCTCTGATGGAGATCGCGTAGTATCCTCCAGGTGACGAAGACCCGTCTCGGGTTAGTTGGCCATTTAAATAAAAATCAAAATTGGCATTACGGTTTCTAGATTTCTTAGCATCTATCTCAAATCTCCTCGAGGAATTTTCCAAGTTAAATTTCATTTTTAACACATTTGATTCATTGTTTTTTATATTTATTTATCTGAAAATATGATTAATATTTATGATGCAAATTAGAGTCGTATATAAAACTCGATAATGAAGTTAACGAAGCGTATATTGGTCGTTTTATAGATTTTTAACATAGATAATTCTCAATATATTCATGCTAACCGATAATCTAAAGGACAACCATCACCATCCTGGCCTCAAGGTTGAGTTAGATACGCCTCTGTTGTTTAATAGGTGGGTAGAAGAAGCCCAGGACAGACGGAGGTCGCGTAGTGTCCTCCAGGTGGCAAAGACCCACTTCGTTAGAAGGTCATTTAAATAATAGGTTTAATAAAAATATGTAGAATTATACTTTTACTTAAAAACTCTTTATTACTGCATCAATACTTTGTTCTTTCAAAGTATTCCTCATCGGATACATCATGCAATTTTTTTCCAATATTCTAAGACATTCTGGAATGCAATTATCGGATAGCAATTCTGTCTCCATATTGGCAAAACGTCTTTATTTCATCTTTTGTAAAAGAAGAGTAAGAAATTGACGAGCATTCAATGTGGCTATCAATGTCAAGATACGTCAGGGACAAGTGTACCAACACATCAACAAAAAATTATTACAAATTTAACAAAAAAAACTCTGAATATTGTTTGATCAAACCTTTTATATGGAAATCTAATCCATTGGATTCGTTTGATTTATTTATTTAACTACGATGGATGGATGGCATTACAGGTAATCCAAAGTGCCACTCACCCATTTAAAGATTTAAAGATATTCCCACCCCAGTGTCATAAAGAATTCCCAGAATTCATTCATTTTCACCAGAAGGATTAACCTACATGAAAATCTAATCTACTGGATTCATTTGATTTCATTTATTTGACTACGATGGATAGATGGCTTAACAAAAAATTAAAAGCGCTACTCACCCATTTAAAGATTCGATAAAGATTCTAAAGTTGCAAGGGGAATGAATCTCTCATACTCATATTCCCACCCCAGTGTCATAAAGAATTCCCAGAATTCATTATTTTCACCGGAGGATTAACCTACATGGAATCTAATCTATGGATCCTTTTGACTTCATTTATTTGGCTATGGTGGAGAGAATCTAAGAATTCCCAGAATTCATAGATTTTTACCTAGAGGATTAACCTATCCGGTACTATCTTAGCTCAGTCGCGGTTAACTTACATTATCAAACTGATGTATGTTACCTACAAGTAATGACACTGATTAATTTTAATATTATTTCAGTTGGTTTGATATTTATATAATTTGTTTATAATTATTTATTCAACGTAGGATAGATGGCATTAAGTTAATTAATTCTAAAGCATCAACTACCTACATAAATATTTTTATAAACATGCGGAGGTAATGGGTCTCTTCCACTTACATACCCCTTGACCAGTGTCATAAAGAATTCCCAGAATTCATAGATTTCGTCTATCCGAGTACTAATTTAGCTCAGTTGTAGTTAACTTACATTATCAAAATAATATGTACGTTACCTACAAGCCGTGACATTGGTTCATTTTGCTATCAAAAATGATCTATCGAAAACAACAAACAAATCAATAATAGTTTAATAATAGCTCTTCGGATTGCACAATAGAAGGAGGATCGAAGAATGATCGTGAGCTTTGTCACGGTCATGTTCCTCAGATATTAGCTATAAATGACGGAAGAGCGTATATTGTTTTGTGCAAATTAAAAATACACTTTGCATTTATTTAAAATTACCCTGCAATTATATGAAAATTACAATGTCAACGATCAATGTCATCCGTATATAATATTAAGCATATATTTTTTATTCCATTGCCGTAACTGCTATGGCGGATAATAACAGCAATAAAACTCAACGAAGCATATGACGATTAATTTGTATATTTTTGTTTTCAGATACTGTTTTCATTCCTGTCCGTGGGATGGGGCCTATTGTCCGATATCGATATCGAGAGCGAGCGGTTGAGAATGATCGGCGGACAACGCTTCACCGTTTGGTCGCTGGCCCGACTCATCGGACTGCGTACTTATCGCGGCAAACTGTTTTATCAGCCGACGACGGCGCCCGTCGCGTCGCCCGTCAAAGTGCAGTCGTTTTTGAACCACAGCTTCAGTCAGGACGGCATCGCCGACTGTGCCGAGTGTTGTAGATTGGGCGAAGAATGCGAAAACTGCCGCGACAGTTCAAATATTTCTCTGGAGACGGGCGAGGACATAAACAGAGAAACGCGACCGCGGTTGGACTCGTGGTATTCAGTCGCGTCTAAGAAAAGTACTTATTTCAGCAACGCCGGTTCCGATTATTTAAGTGTTCAGGAAAACCAGGCCGATCTCAAGTCGGAGCCGGTGCGGATGTACGGCCCGGCGTCTCAGCTGCCGGCGCTCACCGCGCCCGTACCCTCCAGTTGGAAGAGCATGGAGGGCGAGTTTATTTTGGTCCATGCCGCATATCAGCCGTATTTGGGCGAGGATGTGATATTTGCGCCGGAGTCGCGGTTAGACGACGGCGTGATTTGGCTGCTCGTGATTAGGGGTGGGGCGACGCGCACACAGCTGCTGGCTTTCCTCTTGGGATTGACGAGTGGCGCACACGCCACCAGGTCGAATAGCAATAGCAAATTACAATTAATACCGGTGAGTGCTTTCCGAATCGAACCGGAGCCCGATCCGTCGCATCCGGCTCACATCACGGTCGACGGCGAGTTGGTCGCTTACGGTCCAGTACAAGCAGAGGTTTGCTCCGTCCAAGCTCGCATCGTAGTACCATCTAACTGATATCTCTAATATAATACATCGTTTCCGAGATCGTAGATGATACGTCGAACATATATTTATTCTCTATGTTTATATTAATATGTAACGAAGTTGACTTTAGACGAGAACGTTAAATGTCTGAGGCTTTATCTGAACTGATACTATAAGTACTTCTGAAAATATACGAATGTGTCAAATTAATCCATAATACCTTTTTTTTGTACTTATATGAAGATAAATTTTCGTCTTAGCGTGTGTGTATGTTGAGAATTCTCTCTCTCTCGCCAATAATAACTCTTAATTAATGAAAGCATATTAACATTTACATAGAAAAATAATTATTTAAGAGTAGCCGAGCTCAATATTACGAGACGCTATGTGTTATTCCGTTTTATGGATATTTGTGCGTAAATTAAAATCGTGTCAAATTTTATCATTACAAATATTATAAAATGGCACGTTTTCATTTAATAGTTTAGATGTTTTTAATATGTTTTAATTACAATACATGGCAATATTTGCATATAATTAATCGACCGTGACCATTCCAAATCAATCATATCATACGGTTTTAACGTGCACTTTTGTGCTAAAGTTTTATGGTGTAGTGAAATTTTATTGAATTTATTTCGATTCGAACCACTCTAGGGAACAATTGCAATTTTAATCTAGCGTCGAGACATATACGAGATTTTTTAAAGTGTTAGGTCAGTCCACAAATATGTGAGTATTTTTTAAAAATTTTGTAACAATACAAATAAACAATTTTTTAATCATAATTCTGAAGAACTAGAAATAAATGATGAATTTAAATGCGAAGGCTGCTGAATAGACGTCTGTATTAATTATTTGTGTAGGTTTTAAAAGTGGATTAACACCTACGATATCCCACAAAATAGGCAAGAGTATGTTTTTTTTTACTATCGGCAATGAATTCTTAAACCGATCTGTCCACCGTAATTTTTTTTCCAATATTGTGTTACTATATCCAATATTCTTCACCTGTCACAAGAAAGGAGCTTTGTTCAAAGCCGGGTTGAGAGAAAAGTACGGAGATATCTTCTTAATCTATTTAGGTGATTTGGTGAAGTCTTTCTGCCAACCGATTTAATTCTTCCAATGTTTGAAGAACTTCTGGAATGCAATTATCAAACAGCAATTCTCTCTCCATATTTGCAAAAAGTATTTTATTCATTGTCGGGAATAGCAAGAAGTGTCAGGCAGCATGTCCGTCGAATACGGAGGTCGATTTATTCTTGCGACACTTTTGGAAATAAATACATTCCACATTTTTTATATTTTCCACGTAATAAATTACCAAAAAAGGAATTCTTTATCTATTCAAAGTTGCTAAACTGTCTTCGTTAATATGTAGAAGTCGCAGGGAGCATGTCCAGCGAATATGGAGGCTGAAGCATTTATTCCAAAAGCTCTTTCCACATTTTACATTTTTCCACAAATAAAAAAAGGTATGCGTCCGACGTCAACGTCATGGCTATCAAAGTCAAGATACGTCAGAGACAATTATACCAAATGTGTATCTTTCTAATCGCCTCTAAGCGATAAAATCTCTTCCATTATTAATTCTGCTTCTGAATCCACAGGATTCTTTAAAAGATTGTTGCCAAATTTAACGGGATATTAGTGCTCGTTATTTATAGAGCTGTTACATTATTATCATTCTTACTATGATTTTTTCTGCTTCGTTACTTGCATCATCAAATATAAAGTACAGTCAGCCCTTCTATAACGAAGAAATCGGGACCATGTTATAGAAAACCCGCGCTATAAAAACCAAAGGCGCTCATACAATTTTATTTTGTAAACTAAACGAAATCCATATATCAAAATATGTAATTTGACCTTGAAAAATTACGTTGTAGCAAGGAACGGTATAGCAGGGAGTGTTATAGGAGGGTTTTCTGTATATGCCGTTCGTAACTTATGGACTGACCCGATAAATACGATCATTTTTAGAAGTAAGAGATTGATATTATTTTTTTTCCCTAAATATGTCCAATTTCAAGCGACTGTTAATTAAAAAATCTAAGTAATTATCGTTAAATATAGCTTAATTCGTTGTAATTGTTTGAATAAAAAAAAATATTTTGCTTAGATATTATCGATTAAATCCGAGGTTGTTTAACAGCTGCTCTGAATTTTATTATAAATAATGTATTATATAGTAATTATTGTTATGATTTTATATAAAAGTTATATAAATAAGTTTGTCAATTAAATGCGTTTTCATTTCAGCAATAAAAATGTGATTACATTTTATTAATACGTGTAGGTGTATCGCTAATTCAATTAAACGTAATGTACAAATTTTAAAAATAATATTTAAATGTGTTCTCGTGAGTATCCTGTACAAAAAATGATTGAATCGATCCTATCGCTCGCTCGTTCGGGAGGCTGTGACATGAAATTGTTCCGTTTACAATCGCAAATACCTCTGTTGATAACTGAAATATTTTATTGTAAGCTCGTGGTCAGAGAATATTTAATAAACCACCGGCTGTAGTTAGTAAATTTTAATACTGGTTGCTAATTGTGTTTAATGGGAGCGTTCAATTAGTTACTGCGTAATTGATTAAACTTAACGCATTGACGTCGGGGCCAATCTAGATGAAATAATGCTAAAACATAGCTGGAATAGATGTCCGATTTAGGTTTAAATCTTAATTAGAGACTCTCCTCGTTTATTTTAAATGAAATCATGCTTTCCCCGCTGTTAATGTGTTAATAATCCTCAATGCTTCAAATAAAAAAAGTAGTGGGATCCAAAGGGTTAAATGTGGTAACTCCACGATGATTAAAACCTTTGTAATGAAAAAAGCTCATGGTCTTCTATCGTCCCTTTGCTTTACCACTCGTCCAATATCCATTTAGAGTAGATTATCTATAATTTATTTCCGAGCCTCTTATGCGCTAATATAAATATAATTATTTAAATAACGACGTGTTTATGTCGCTTGCTTGGTTTTAATGCGGTTATGTCTTTGTTATGCCGTTATAAATCAAATATTAATTTAATTAAATCAATTATAGATAACCGAATTTGCCTTAAAAATTATTAACGTCGGCGATACATAATAATATATGTAAAATATTCGATATCGATGATCTTTATCCTATTTCTCGTCCGGTTTTAATTATTCTTAATTGGCACATCTTAGTTACGTTTTGTATATGTCAGTTAGATAGTAACGTATGCAATAAATTCTCGTAGAACTGTTAATATAAATACGGTGTTATAGCTGATAATTGATAATTATACCATTGTTTAAATTTGAATATCTGGTGATTTAGATTATATTATATACAATTTAAGTATGAAACGTGCGTACAATGTTGAAAATGTTGATTAATCATGTGTTTTTGTATAGACTGAAACTATATTTATCGAAAATAAATCAACATACAAATGTTTTATCCTATTTGTTGTTTCATTTTTCGCCCTCGTTCGTAAAACCAACGTTTGCAGATGTCGACAACCTGCGACCGAGCATTGTAATCGTTGTCATCGAGAGATAATGGGATAGATAGCTGTAGTTCATGTGATTTGTTATTAATAGCATTGCAAATTTGCTTCTCGAGAGCTCATCAGATCTAACAATGGGTAAGATTAGGAATATAATACAAGATAAATTAACTGATTTAATAATAGAGAGTAATCAAATATATTTCTAGTGAAAAATTTAGATTGTTCACTCAGAGAATGAGTTCTTGCAACAAACCATAAGTATTTGATTATTTTTAAAAATTATTTATTGATAATATAAAATCCAGCCGGTGACATTCGTTGTATTGTTAGAGACATTTAGGTGTTACTTTACTTTGGTTTGAATTGGTCTAAGACCAAATATATGATGGTTTTGCGATCAGGTGGAGAGGGGACCTCGCTGGTTGTGGGGTCCGGGTCTATTGAGTGCGTTTAATCATTCAAATACCTGGGCACTACAATCACCGAAGACAATTCTGAAAGTATGGAAACCTCTGCCCGTATACAAAATGCGAATCGTGCTATTTCGCCCTGTCTAAATTACTGGGTAATAGGTTGCTCTCGAGGCGAAATAAATTAAGAATCACAAGACAAGACAAGAGTCGAGTGTTGTCGCGTGCCGGTATTAGATGTGGTGGCGATGGCGGTTGGGCACAA
>JAGXCT010037091.1:29312-43819 GCA_022495035.1 Philopotamus ludificatus | reverse complement strand
GTTATTGTATTTATGCTGTAAGTTTCTCTAGAAAATGAATAAATAAAATAAAATACAAGTATATATCGGTCAGTGGTCAGACTTCAGTGGACCAGTCACTTGTCAAGGAGCGGGACAGTCAGCGGCCGAAAACGCTTATGGTTAACAAGCCAAGGCCAGGGCTCTACGATAGGGTTCATGCAATAAGAGAAGACGATAGAGGACTATCGTTGTTTAGAAACATGGAAACAAACGTTAATAGTACTGTAACGATACGTCAAATTACTAAATCGATGTAGGTATAAATTAATTGTCTAGATAAATATTTGTCATTGCCACACTCATCGATAATAAAGAAAGTGTCATAACTCTTCACAGTGGCTATTGTCCAAGATTTATATTATTTATGATCAACGTGAGTGATAACAAGTAATAGGTGCGTGATGGAATACCGATTAATACACAATAATAACAAATAAATGGTCATTTTTATTAAATAATTTTTACAATTTGTACAAATATTTACTTACAAATATTACTGGACTTTTATATACACAATAATCGATAATAACTCCATATTCAAATGCGGATGACACTTAGCCTGTTGTCTTAAATAATTTATTTAAAAAAAATAATAGCAACATACGGAAATTGCAATTAATTGACAACCATTTATTTGCACGAATACAAAATTGAGCGACATCAAAATTTTAATTCTAGTATTGATTCGACTTAGACTATCGTAAAAAATATTATAGTTCAGAAATAAACATTTTTTTTTAGTTAATAAAATCTAATTTTAAATAAATTCGTTTTTCATTAGATAAAAACTTACAAAGACGTTATCGTAAATTGTAAATATTATTTTTTTAAAATATAGAAAGAAACAGAATGTAAATATTTTCAGTCAAAAGATTTCATCGACTGACTTTCAAGACATAGACATCAATATTATCTTCAAATTTAAGTATAAACATATATTACAGTTGCCAATAATCACATTGTCAAATAGATTAGGTTATTACGAGTCTGCATAGTTCTAAAATGTGTGCAAAACATTTTTCTATAAAGAATTAACACAATTTAAGTTACTTCAGTGTAAATTCCAAAAAATGCAGACTCATAAGTTAGCATAATATTCAAATTATCCTATAAAACACTCATTCATCCATCTTTAACCCTTTAAACGCGGAGCGCATAAGCAAATATTTCATTTACGATCAATCACAAGTGACTTACGTCACAATAATTGTAGTCAAATCGCACAAATCACAGACACAAACACAGTAGCGATTGTGTTTGTGTCTGTGACTGTCTGATGTATATCAAGTAATAACTCTCACGTTTAAAGGGTTAAATCAATTACTATCCTAATGGCGAATTTAAATTTAATTATTTAGACAAATTCATATTTTCAAAGTTTTCTAATAAAAGTGAAACTTCGTTAGTGACCTCCTCCTGTGTGGTCACTTTCTCCAACCTCAGCGCCAGAGCTTCGACGTCTTTCGAATTAACTTTTTGAACGTGCATATATTTCACCATCATTTCGACGATCATTCTAATGTCCGATTTCAATTTTTCGGCGTCGAAGCCGTACGGTTTTAATTGGATTAATTTCAATTTGCTCTGCGCCAATTGTAGCGGATTTCTGCCGTGTTTGTTCAATGACGCTATGTTGCTGCCGGCGTTTAGCAGATCCACTACGACGGGCATGTGATTGGTGCAGACGGCCAGATGCAGCGGCGTGTTGCCCATCGAGTCCTTCAAATTGGGATCGGCTCCGTGTCTGATCAGCGCGCGGATCACTTCTTTATATCCGTTGCACGAGGCGAGGTGTAGAGGTCGTCGTAGATGGTCATCGGAACAGTTCGGATCGGCTCCCTCTTCCAAGTGTTTGCATACGGATTCATAGTTATTCGTAGAGACGGCAAATCTGAGCTTTCTTTCCTTGGAATTGGCGAAGAAGACGTTGTACGGCGAATTCCTTACTAATGTGTGTTGAGGCCACATGTGACTATGGCCGGCTTTATTACGAAGCTTCAATATCATGGGTTGACACGCAGGCGGTTGCCAATTATACAGGAGTACAGGTTCTGCGCTAGTATTCTCTTTCCTTTCATCATTATCACGCAAAAGCACTAGTTTTATTGTATTCTTAGGAATATAATTCATCTTGGAATTGTATTTCGCTGTCGTTTGCAGCGAATACTTTTCAAGTACTTGTTGGTTGTAATTCAAGATGATTTTAAATCAATAATATATTGTATGACTTCACTATTTCAATAAAATTCGTAGTATTCTATCGACGGAAAATGATAAAAGTAAAGAAATTCGAACAGTATACGCCCAAACAAATGCGTGACAGATTGTGGATGAAAGTGTGATGTTGCCATACTAAAAAATACATGTACTATCCTGATTTAAAATACAGGGTTTTCACTTTAAAAGTATATTCTAAAAGGGGTAATTTGAAAGGTCGTATATGGCGACGCGTTTATTCGTTCGAAATGTCGAATCTTTACATTTATTTGTACTTCGAATCATACTGATATTTTATTATTGTGTTTTATCAGAGACGTAATTTATTACGTGAGTTGAACATATATTTTAAACCGTAATTTGTTTATTAATATGTGGTGGTCACATCAAGCACAAATAACTTCGTAATAATATTAATTTAATGATATTTAATTATATTATATTTAAGCACACACCCAGACGCAAAAAAAACAAGTTATGCACGTGCATTTTCGTAAATATCAAAAATGCAACGTATGCAAAAAACAAGCTGTCGTCAGACGCTATAAAATTTAACCAATTTTAATTTTAGAATTCTGGAATATCAAGCAAAAAATCACGGACGTAAACAACCATGTCAGGAGTGGTTGAAAGTAAGTGAAATTAAATCTGAAAAATAAACTATTCATTATGGTATGAGGTTACGCAATGCCACGTGTTTTAAACAAAATTCAAGTAGTCCAAAATATATGTCTCAGGAAAATCGTCGACGCCTCTTATTATCTAAAAAATTCCACAATCCTAAAAGACATGAAACAAACTAACATGCAAGATTTTTGCAAAAAAAATTCCAAAACATTTTACAAAAACTTAACAAACATAGAAAACAAATCAAGAAATACTCTTTCTAATTACAGTAGCTCCTTCATCAGACTTCCGCGGGCCATGCTAGAAGAATCTGAAGAAATCTACAAAACTTTTCCAGCCAAAGTGAAGACATAACCTTAAATTTCAGGATGAACAATCCCTTAATTCTTTTTTTTTAATTTCTTTTTAATTGATGGTAAAATTATGCATTGGCTAAATTTGACCAGCACGTACGTTGCGGCAAATAAATTAAATATTTAGGTGTAAGTAAAAAATTATATAGATGAAAGAGATAGACCCGAAAGGGAACCGCTCCAACAAACACATATACAAATGGACAAACGCCAGAGAGGATCGCAGCTTCACCCTAAGCTAAAGCTATCTTGGAATAAGAGTCTTGTGCAGACGAAAGTCCCGACAGGAGTCTAGCTCATCGGCCGCACACTCTCACGATGAAGAATCCGATTCATCAAAGCTGCAAACCGCTGAACTTCTGCTCCAGCTAAGCCAGAAGTTTTGCACATCGTCGTACTTACACCTCCGAAGACATTATATCGGAAATCTTCAGACTCAGTGGCCATCGTATCATCGCCACACGCTGACTACCCTTGGGAACAGCCAATGTCAGCAGCCATTTGATCGCCGCTACCGTAAAGAACTGGTCGCGAAAGTCATTTATCAACATTTGGTGTCAGATTAATTCATCCGTGGGTTTGTCCCCTACAAATATTTTATTATTTTTCAGTAAAAATGCGAATATATTTTGAAACATTTTTCTTTCAATTTTGCTGTTAATATTTTTGTTTAAAATGTAGAATAGTGCAGTTGGCCGTCTATTGTATGCATTATCCAGATATTGCAACCATTGTATCTTGCCAAGGGTACGCTTTACGGAGAATCTAACAAAAAAAAACTTTTGTCTTTGCAAAGTGGCATCGCTTGCAAATTTCAGGTAGCGGCAAATATTCATTCCAACGTTAGTGTTCGTCTCTGACGGTCGAATCTTCTGCTAGGATGGTTGATAGTATATCGATGGTAATGTTTTGATTTGTATTATTAAATTAATTATCTAGTTTTATGACTTAATTTGCTTTGTAAATGTAACTCCTTGTGATGATGATGATGATTTCGTCCCGGGATAGTCGAATCACTTCACCAATTACTGGTGACAGAGATACTAAGAAGTGTTTCTACATACATCTACGTGGTTATTCCAAAGCATGTGTTTCTACATACCTTTACGTGATTAATTCTAAACGTGCTTTAAGTCCTAAGCATTTTGTATGAAGCGGGATGTCATTCGTTGCGATATTTTTTCCAAGTTCAACCTGGTGGCAACCCCCCTCTTCCCCCCCCGGTAAGGGTTGTGGGGCGATAAATAGATAATCTGAATCACTGTGTTATTTTACGAATCATTATAAAGGGCGACCAAGAGAGTGGCCGTCACTGGCGGTTAATGTTGGATAGTTTGAGATTTTTGTATGGGGTTTCGCCCTAGAAAAAAGGTTTAGACACCTCTCTATTCGGTTTGTCCGCGGTTATGATGGATGTGGTGCAGCCGGACGGGAGGGTGGCAAGCGGGAGGATAACTTTTATATCGACCGCGCCCGCTAACTCGTTGCACAAAACACTTTTCATTCGCGATCACGTATAAAGGTACAAAGAAAACAATGGTTTTTTACTGAAAAACTGAGAAGAGAATTTAATTTGAATATGCAGAACTATTTAATAGTGCGTCTATATGCTATAAAACGATTCGATTTTATTGATCATCTTATAGTAATATATTTAAGCTCGCTTTGCACTGAATTTCAAAGAAATACAATGTTTATTTCATATTTTTTAACACAAATTAGAATTTTCTATATGCAAAATTAAACACGTGGGGAAATTATCCGCACGAAAATGTAAACAATAATTATCGTAAAAATATACATATTATTTAATAAATTAAAACGCTTCAATGATTAAATAATACGATATTTATCTCAATACTTAGATATAAAATTGGAATTTTATGGAGCAAGAATTAGTAATGACGAGAATCATCATGGATTTTAGAGTTACTGCAATGGCATAAAAATAATATAATATTTATTTTAATATAGTTTTGCTCATTGCTGAGTCATTTCACACTTCCTAGTGTATTCCAGGTCTAATCAGTTGGCGCCTACGCATTGAAAGTAACAGTAGGTATAAATACTTTTGTGTGTTATTGCAAAAAATGCGAAATGAATGGACATAGAATTTGGTTGTCATTTGTAAAAGGTAAAAGCAAAGATAAAATATGTGGCTTAAATATTTATAAAAGAGACTAACTAAAATAACAATAATTATTTTTAAATGTTTTTTTAGTAATATTTTTATCTTAACACTTTATGAGCCGTTCACGCCTTTTGGCGTGAGAGCTATACCCCCACTTGGATTTTTTTTTCTGATAACGATGCACAATGTAATTCTACTATTTGCCCACAGATGGATACACGTGCATCTTAGCTTGGATTATCATTACATACATGAAACCATGCGGCCCCCAGGCTAAGTTTGATGTAAAACCTTGCGGCTCATAAAGTGTTAATTAAAATATTGTAAGCATAGTACTAAGCGTTTTGGATCATTTTTTTTATTGGTTTTCATTTTTTTACATGATTTTCTATATCACAATGTTGTTATTAAATAATATGTTTTTTTAAATTTAGGGAATCAATCTTCAATTTTTGCATGAAATCCAATACTTTTTTTACGTTATTTTTTTTTAAATTTTAATCCACAATTTTCGGTATAGCGTTTTGCTCTAGCAGTAATTTTGTCGTTATTTCCTCGGTCAATAATAAATTGACGTAGCGATATCGGTCGAATACAGAGACAGAATCATGATAGTTGTGCAAATTTAAGCGTCCAAAATGGCTACCAATATCAACACAACAAATTTGAGAGATTGTATTCATCATCATCATTATCATTTGCCAGCTACAACACACTCACTCGCTGAGCGTATGGGCCTTACTAGACTCTCGAATGGCAGTCGAGGCCAAAGGAATTTGAGTCTTACACGAGGTTAGACTTGAGACGCGAGGGCTCCACTTTCGTGTCCATACCGCGGGGATCCAAGTCGTCTTGGTAAGAGTTTCCCTTTTTTGGCCATTGCTGACATTGGGCCTGTACCTTCTACCCTGTTGGTATCGGATTTTATCCTCCCGACTGTGTCCAGGAGGAGATTTGCCTCGGTATCCGGTATAAGTCGCAAGTGATTATTAACTGATCCGTCACGGCGGGTGGAAACCAACGGCTCTGATCGATATTTTGTATGAAAACAGACCCCAGACATTATTCTTCGACAATACCTTGACATTTGTTTTAAAAATGCGCGATGTTTTTTCTCGCTTGTATCCGGAACGGAGCGATAAAAAACATCACGTCCGTGCTCATGTATGATTAAATTGTTGTTTTTTTTTTTTCGCAATTGCGGACAATAAATGTCATTGATTATTTACAAAAAGATTAGGGCATGTTGGATTTATATCATAAACTTGGGGTTCCAAATAGACCCCATCGGCACGTCTAGGTTAACCCTGTTGCGCAATAGCAATCCTTTCATCATGGGAAAGACCTCACGGAGAGGGATAGAAAGAAGGAAGAGGAGCGAAAGGATTGTATTCATATTAACATAAAATCGTAATTTTACAGATATCGCTGTTCGTATAATTTTGTTGTTGAGTAAGAAGGGATTTGAATATAATTGATTGTATTTTTAATTTAAAAAAAATAATAATTTAAAGTAATTTTTAAATTATTTAATAAATATGGTTTTTGGCAGATCGATGTGTTGCGTAAGCTTTGGTAATTTATTTAAGCGATTGTGTAATTTCCTTTTTTATACAAATGTGTCGGTGAAAGAGACACTGGCGCGAATGGCGTGTTGCCGCGACGCAATAGCAGCGCGACGGGCAACCCCGGCAGTGCGCAGGCGCGTGCGGAGGAGCGGCCGCAGCCCGGCCGGCGCCGCCCGCGCCCATGCTGTCGCTCATGCAGCCCCTAGCCCCCTTCATGGTGCGTGCCCTCCCCGCCCCCCACCCTCGCCGCCCACCGCCTCACCGCCTTACCGCGCCACCCCTAACTCTGCTTTCTCTTTCGCAGGATATTGAGAGCTCCCGCTCGTTCCTCGACGAAATATACTCTTCAGATCTGGAAAAATGCTCGGAGGCGCTGATCGCCCTCAAGAACTTAGTGATCGGCAGCAACCGGCAGAAGGGCTCCGTCATCCGGCAGGGCGTCGTGCCGCGGCTGCTTCAGCTGCTGGCCGAGCCCGCGCCCGCGCTGCGTCTACACGCCGCCATCACCATCGGTACATAACCTCATCTGTCAAATCGCAGTCGTCCAAAATCGCTCGTGCACGTAATCCAGCGTCAATTCTACCCAAACACGGTTTATTTTGACTTTTATAAATGTCAATTTCAATTTTTGCCCGAATAAAACTCGATGATAAACAAAATTTTTGCATACAGATTACGGTAATACCCTAATATAATGACGTGAATTTTTCGCAATCAAACAATGCATTGTTATTGTGCTAAAATTGATAACTGACATATCAAACGTTCGAAAAACTCTTTTGGCAAATTGTTTTATTATTTAAATATTATTCTCTTTGTTGACGATGATCGTCTTAATAGAAAGTTAAATTATTGTGCTTCATCATCATTTTGAAAGAAAGAAAAATATTGAGTTCGCTCGACGGCCGATAACGCAATATTTAAAATTATGGGCTACCTTAAAATCTTTTAGCTATCCAAGGACAAGGTCGTACTAGTATGATGTAATATCTTGCAATCTTTCTTGTATTCCCGCGATCTTGATACAAATGTGCTTGTAAACATTTTTTTTTTCAATGACAAGGTCAATCGGATAAGTTATCTATAGAACTATGTCTAGTCGATGACTTGGTGAGATATTTCGTCTATCATATGTAAATATATTTTACGATTTAACCATTCGACAAAAGAAATTCTAAAGAATTTCTTTATCTACAACTATTTTTAGTGTATAAAGTATGTTTTTTTATTTGTTATTATCATCGTGTGAATAACGAGGGTATCGTGTATTTTTATCTTATGCACATTAGGCTATTTCGGAACGATGACCGCAGTAATTTATTTAATTTAATATGTTTTTAATTTATTTATTATATGTTTAGGCTCGCTGGCGAAAGGTACCGCCGAACACGTTCAATCTCTGGTCGATTTGGGCGTCGTTAGCGGTTTAGTCGAAACATTGCGTCCCGCTTCCGATCCCCGTTTGACCGAAGCGTGTCTCTGCGCACTACGCTCAATATTTATGCATCCTCCCGCCCCTTCGAGCGTTATTCATAGGGATCCTCAATTATTAGCTCAGTTATTAAGTGAGTATATATAAAGAAGACTATCGTATATTCAATTTCGTGGCCGTTTATTTATCGATTTATTTTCGTCAGGTGTTGCACAGACCGGAACTCTCGTCGGAAAATCATGCGTGGCTCGTTTGTTATCCGTTTGGTGTTCTGGGCGCAGCGAGCAGGAAGTGCTCGCATCAGCGGGCGCTTGCCACGCGGCGGCCGCGTTGTTGGCAGTCGCTTCTCCTCCCTCCCCGATCACCCTGCCGACGCTCGATTGGCTCGCCGCCATGTGTTTCGAGAATACAAATGTCTCCCGTTTGGCAGCCGAAGCTCGGTAAACAATTAATATGATACGATAATCAATCATTTCGTAAACGATGTATTATAAAATTGTCGATTTTGTTTTAAGGTTCGGCGATAAGATAATACCTGAATTGTTAGTCGTTTTACTTTCACGAGATAAACCTTTGTCAGTGGCGATGGGCGCCGCTCGGTGTATAACATTCATGCACAGAGCCGGAGCTCTCCCGCCTGATGATAGCAGGTTCGTTTGAATTCAATAATTCGCATCGATATATCGAATTCATTTATTATTAACACAAAAATATTTTAGGGTCGTATTCGGAGCGTTGCCGTGCTTGGCCCGATTGTGTACTAAAGACATGCCCGACGATATTAGAGCTACCGCCGCCGAAACGTTGGCTTACCTAGCCGAGGTAATAAATATATATTTACGTTACATTTAAATATAACTCCGTACTATTTATTTGAATATTTTTTTAGGTGGACACATCTCTGCAAAGGTTAGCGGCAATTTCAAATCATCTCATATCGGCGCTCGCCGAATTAGTATCGTGTCCGTCTGCCGCATCTAAACAGGGTGCGTTTAAGTGTTTCGCATCGCTCGGAGCCAACGATGAAGATATTAGAAAGAAAATTATTGATATTGACGGACTAATGGTGCAAGTTGTCGACGGAATGGCAAATTCAGAGCCGGAAGTATGTTATTATATTTATTATTATAAAATGCGATGTATATTTAACGCATTTATTTGATTTTTAGGTACGATTAGCTGCCGTTAGGTGTCTTCATTCTCTATCTAGATCTGTACAGCAATTAAGGACAACATTTCAGGTATAATAACGCCAGAATTATGTTTATATTAGGAGGATTAGAAAGAAAACAATTAACAAAATAGAAATATATTTTTACATAATACTTTAAATATAGTTTCAATCATATACAACCAGGGCTTCGAACCGGAACTGAACCGAAAACCGTAAATACTTAATATGGCACCTTGTAAAGAACCATAAAATATTTCAAATGGTTTTATATGCTATTTACTTGCCCAAAATCCCCCCCAAAGTCTACCAAGGATCTAACCAAAAAAGTATTTGACAAAATATAACGTAAAAGTTAGAGCAAAGGTATAGTATTGGCTAGCATGTGATATGCGCGGCCTGGAGAGTTCTTCGACGGACAACTTTCCGTAAATATAATTGTTCACTTATCGTCGATTTCTATAACTTGAAATCACATTAGCGGTGATGATGATGATTTCTTTGGCTTTTATTTTAGCATTCTTTGCGTGCTCGTCGTTACAGTTGCCTCCGTCTTTTCGGAGCACACCAAAAACAACATTAGTTGGCTACGTAATCCTGGGCTGGTTTATCTGCTAGTTTTACGGAGGGGCAGGCTACTTTTTGGGCCGGCAGACCAACATTGCACACCTTAGCGATAGTCTGAAGCAGCTGCCGGGGTGTGGCATTGCTTCCATCCAAACGAGTTTCCTCGTTGCCACTACGGCATGGAACCTGAAGGACGAGGCGAGTTTGTAGGGAGCGGTAATGTGGTGGGAAACGGCTCAAGGTACTATCCCGGCATTTGCCTTTGAATGGCTAGGGAGCATGGTCAACCTAGCCCTGGATAGTCAGTAATTGCCAATGACGGAGACAAGTGTTTTTACTGGGTCTCAGCCGGAGCGGCGAACATATTGACTTAGTAATCTGGGATGTTATCCTATTGCGAAATCGAGTTCCTTCAGCCATGCCTCAGCCTTTTATCATAGCTTTGTTTAAGGCGAGGATGCCTCCGTTAAGAATTCTCAGTGGGTAGCCATTCACGTCCCACGGACCTTGTTATGGAAGTCCACGTTATAGAAGCCTAGGCACCCATACAAAATTAAGGGATAGGACATGCGGTGGTCAGAACATGATCAAAACAACATGGACCAGTTACGAGGGGGAAATACTACTTGGCCAATCAAAATTAATAAACCATGTTTATACATGCAAAAACACAAGAGATGCCCACCCTAGAACCTGATTTAGCAGCAATTAAACAGGTTATTTCAATCAGAAATACAAATAATAAACTGAATTTGGCATCATGGACTCTGTCTGAGAGTCTTGTGCAGACGAAAGTTCCGACTGGAGCCTTGCTCGTCAGTCGCACACTCTTAACGATGAAGAATACGATTCATCCAAATTGCAACCCGCTGAACTTCTGTTCGTGCTAAGTCAGCAATTCTGCATGTCATCGTACTTACAACATGAGACAATATCAGAGAAATCCGCGCTTACCCCTGGAAACATCCACGTCATCGCCCTACAGCCTTTTTTTTATATTTTGTGAATTTAACGATATCAATACATTTTTTAAATGACCTTATTCTATTTTTAGATTGTTCACGCACTTGTTTTATATTTTGTTAGCAACCAAAACCCATCGACCTTTATTTCGCGAGGCAATGCATTACATACATTTACGTTATATATATAAATTGAACTTGAAAAGTTACGTTCTAGGAGGGACTGTTGAACTCGTTATAGAAAATAGCGCTATAGCAGAGAGTGTTATAGAAGGATTTACCGTTCATCACTTTAAATTCGCGAGAACTTTTCAAAGTGTTAATCTGGGCTGAGAAGTTAAAAAAGGTGTCTGATTCAGAGAAATTCACTGTCTTTTCCGACTTATGCTGTCATAAATAATCCACTTCTCGTCTCCAGTTGCAATTTGACGGAATAAGGGACGAATACTTGGTCTTGACAGTAAAGAATTAAAAGTGTTTTTCCACTCGTTCTTGTTATCTTAGGATAGTATCCAAATATCCATCCTGTTGACTAATAATTTTACAATGATCAAATGAAGGTCTGATACAAAACTTTTTAAACCATAATTTTCATTTGCGTAATGCATAAAGAATGAAGAGTACAGAGAATAACAATCTCGTCGGTTTCTTTGCTTCGAAACGGGGACGTCAATCTGCTTGATTCTGCTCTGGTTTCACCGACTCCCCCAGTCGGTCTGATGCGATGATTCTAAGGTGCATGGGCCAATGATGTCCGATGTGTTGTTTGTTTACGGTGAAGATTACTAGCTTCAGAGGCGTAAAGACATTACGCAAAAATGCAGTACTAGCGCGAGCGAAGTCTGCGAATTGCGGCCATAGCCTTTTGCGGCATCGGAGAAAGCGTGTTCTTGCCCAACGAGCATACCTAGCTCAGTCGGTATCTTTGGTCTGACACTAGGGTCTCAACAGTCAACCCGCACTCTCCCGTTAAGGTCTCAGGGAGCCCTATTTATACACCGACACGTTTCCCCTTCAACTATTCCATAATTACTTAACAATATATTTCCCCGTGCAATAAATCTGCATCTAAGGTATCGAATATTAAACACGAAGCATGGTTGCCACAAAACGTCTAAATCTTGGAGGCCTCTGGGGCCCCAATGATCATGTCCTCTTTGGGGCATCTGGAGCATCAAGCCCCTAAATGTTGGGGGCTTGATGCATTCATATAAATCTACCACTGAGTCTAGCCCTGGTCGTAATAAGTAGCATATAAATACCTCGTCAGTTTCGGGTATAGACATTTTACCCGTAACAATAAAATCAAATTTTTTGCACAAGAATAATGTTCTACAACATAAAATACCTACTTCCTGGGTTTGGATTCGAACGTCGGTTCTTAAAATACGCAATTTCTTTCTGGTCACCCGTTTATAAATAAAAAAAAAATGTTAATGAAACTCTTGTGTTGTAGGATCACTCCGTGTGGAGACCGTTGATGTCGCTACTTAATGAATCGCCCGGCGCTGAACTCTTGACCGTCGGTTCATCAACGCTTTGCAATTTACTGTTGGAGTTTTCCCCCGCTAAAGAGCCCATGCTCGATCAAGGTTCGTATATTTTTTTCCTATCAACCACACACCAAATCTCAATCACAACACATGTAAATATGTTTTATAAAAATGAATTTATATAATCCACTATTTTTGTTTGGATATCTTAAAGGAATACTGTGTGAGTAGTATTTTATTTTATTTCGGTAATTTTATTTTCAACTTCAGTGATCCAACGTCTCGTTTGGAAATCGATCTGAACGGATCTAGGATCTGTGAAGATGGTATTTTTATGTACTCTTATTTTTTGTTTGTTTAGGTGCCGTCGAAATGCTGTGCGGTTTGACTCGCAGGCCGGAACCGGCTCTTCGGCTCAACGGGATATGGGCACTCATGAACATGGCCTTCCAGGTGTTTATTCAATCGAAAATACACGTTTATTATATACCGTCGTTTAAACTCGTTTGTGTTTTTATTATTTTTTTAGGCGGAGCAAAGAGTAAAGACGCGCATTCTCTCCTGTCTCGGCACCGAACAGATGTTTAGGTTATTAAGCGATTCGGATACTAGAATAATAATGAAGACGTTGGGTTTGCTGCGAAATCTTTTAAGCACAAGACAGCATATCGATACAATTATGAACGAATATTCGCCACAAGTGATGCAGGTATTGAAAATATGTTTAATTCGTCAAATACGATAAGTACCATTGAAAATCATGATCTATCCTTGGAGTTTCCAACCTTTTTCCTACATAGAACCTTTTTAACTAATTAATTCCCTTCATAGACCCCCTTACTTTTTTGTCTGCAAGCTACAACTTACTTTTTTATTACTTTAATAATCAAATAGAACAGAATATCAGGAACCCTTTTTTATAGAAACGATTATAATCTTTGATATTTTCCCATCATCAGAAAATACAGCAGCAAAATTAGTTGAATTTAAAATAAAAAAATTGATCATCGACCTCTAATAAACCCCCGAACCATTGTAGACCCTTTTAAACTTTCATAGACCCCCAAGGGGTCCACCTGAACCTCATTGGAAAACCCATCGATAATAAAGAAAGTGTCATAACTCTTAATGATCACTATCATCAAGATTTATTTTGTTTATGATCAAGGCAAGTGATAGAGCAGGGGTTAGCAACCTTTTTGTGGGGACCGCGTGAAAAACTTATCATAATACAAAAACTGATGATGAACTCAAATTATCTCTTTATTAATAAAATTAACCTAGTATAAAAAAAATAAAGAAATAAAACACTCATTAATAGAACAACTATTAAGCTGCCGTGCTGATGACTTTTTGGGACCCCAAGTTTTTGATTTTTCTCGAATAACTTAATATAAATCCTACTTGTCCCATTTTTTGTATTTGTTTAAAGAAGTCTAAAGAATAAATATAAATAATCAATAAACTTTATTGCCTAAAATTGTGAAAAAAAAGAATGTTTATTTTCGCTCCGTACTGGATGCGGGTGAGATAAAACAACGCGTATGTGCAAGTGCAACCACGTGCGACGATACGGGAGTGTCCCTCTGTTGCCGCGGATCATCGTCGAGTTCGCGAGACGTTTACGTGTCAAGGTATTCATCAATATCTTCACTCGAATTGCTTGGGGTCTTTATTCATACAAAATAGACCCCATCGTTGGTTTCGTGTCATATATGTCGAAAAAGACTACGTCTCGGGTATAATGAGGATGTGGGATAGGGCTAGAGTAGAATGAGACTAGGAATTTTTAAAAGGCAAAATGTAAAATCATTGAAGGGGCGCATGCCATGGGTTGCCCACCCCTGTGATAGAGAGTAATAGCTGCACGATAGAATATTGATCAATGAAATTTTAAAATATAAAAATCTACCCCTGGAACACTGTAGACACTTTTTAAACTTCTATAGACCCCCAGGGGGTACA
>JAGXCT010037091.1:0-29212 GCA_022495035.1 Philopotamus ludificatus | reverse complement strand
ACCCCTGGAACACTGTAGACACTTTTTAAACTTCTATAGACCCCCAGGGGGTACACTCTGACCCCGTCGATTATGAAATCTTCCCGTTTAGTACCCAGTAGAAATTATTAGCGTGTTTTTTTTTATTATTATTTTAATAAATTTGTTTTCTTTTTTAGCGACATTTTTGTATGAATTGTTCGTATACTTTATGGTTGGATCCCTTAATGTCCGGCACGTGGTAAATTTTATTCGTTCAGGAGTTGAACGTGCCTTCGGTAATTCCGTACCATGACAACAATATTCTTAAATAAATATCGATTTTTTCATAAAACCGAGTCTTTAATTTTATTGATCATCCCACGTGCGATATCGCATAAATACTGTATTATCTGAAAAATAAATGGCAACGAACATGAAAATAAATCCCTCGTATCCGAGAAGCACGACGATGTCACGCTTCTGTCCTGTGATTATTGAATTGCGATAGTTTTTTCTGCTAAGTCCTTGAATGAGAATTCCTCCGAACATTATATCCAAGTGCTATCTTCTAGTTAATTACGATCATAAGAAAATCATTATATGAATAAGAATCTCTGATGAAAAATTAGCTGATCTGCTGAGATGTTGTCACACGTAATTCATGCACCGCATAAATATATGGTTTTTGTTTTAATAGGCTGTAATAGTAGTGTTGGAGGGAAGTTACCCTGCCGAAGTTAAAGAGCAGGCGTTGTGCATCTTAGGTAATATCGGCGACGGCGAACGCGCTAAAGACCACATCATGGCCAACACGGACGTACTTAGAAAATTAGTGGATTATTTGGTACGTCGCAATCGGATACGTCCGAGAATGGAATATATTTTTGGCTCGTTAAACACCGTGTGGCTTTCAACAGGTTCACCCTGAATCGAAATTGCAAGAAGCAGCTCTATTCGCGATAGGCAACCTCGTGTGGCAGTCCGAGGCGGGCGCGTTAGAACGGCAAGAGAGGCTGGCGGAACTCGGCGCTCTCACACTCCTGCGACAACTACTTCCCACCGCCGACGCAGCTTTACTTGATAAGTAAGGAACATAATGATAGAAATAATGTATGTCTCGTAAACTAGAACGCTAGATACGTTAATCGCAACGCTTATCTCCCGCCGCACATACTATTTTAATATACGCCTTTTGTTTTGTTTGCAGAGTGAAAACGGCTCTATCTCAGTTCAGCGAGCGCGAATAGTTCCGTCAGAGTGATGGTGTTAAATAATAAATGAATCCTAAAATAATTCATGACATTTTTTAACCTCATGACAACTGTAAATAGTTAAGATGTGCATCTTTTCGATGTCAGACTGACTTAGTACACAATAAATACAAAAAATGATAATTGAGAAACTACTTTTGTATGTTAGCGTTTCTGTAGATAATTTTACAAATCTGCAAGATGAGGACATGATTATATACGACGGCGACGACCTACAAACATGCACTGCTTTAAATATTGTTTCGTTTTCAAATAAAACCGAAATACTCCAATCAATTTATTTATTGTTATTTATCTTTAGAACGACGACGGTTTATTAATTAAATCTAAGTTTTTTTTTATTAATGAAATTGCGCACAACGCAAACGCTCGCCGCGTCCGCGCCCTGTGCATCGCCGGCGCCGCGAGTGGTCGAGGACATGCGGATCGATTTTGGAAGAATGTGCAAAAAAATCAAACGCCACATTTTGCTTGAATATATTTTCAATTTTACATTAATAATATGTGCACACACACGTAAAATGTTACATATTGAAAGAAAAAAAAGTATGAATATATTACATATTTACATAAAGCTATATATTTTAAAATCTTTGGTAATGATATAACACGTAATCTTTGTATAATTTTTTGACAGAAAAAATCATGACTAGATATTTGTATAGTATTGATAACGGAGAAAATACACAAGACCAAATAATTCATAATATGTTGTTTTTTTTTTGTAAATACACTCATAATGTATATTGTATTTATTCACATGTAAAATGAAATAAATATTCCATTCAATATGTTGTCTCTTATACTGATTTAACCCTTTGAATGCGGCAGAACAATCAACTAAACATGACGATGTTTGACGGTTATATCCAAGAGATACGTGATTGTCGCGTTTTGCGATAAATACGAATATTATTAACCCTTTGGTTGCCAGAAAGAAATACTTTAGTTTGTATCATCGAGATTCATCTTGAGATTTAAAAAAAATGCAACTTACTCTATCAGCATGAAATACATGTAAATTAAATTTTTATTATAAACACATTTAAAGCGGGAAGGGTGTTACTACAGTTAACGTTGGTAATTATTTGTTCATTATTTCTAAAATGCTGAGAATAGTACTTTTACCTTCATACATAATACGTTAAAAACGGGGCTTAAAAAAAGACTAGGAAAAGGCTAGACTTTATAGGTCCGTCCTGTGATCAGGCACTATGCCAGCATACCTTGAGATTTATAGAGCAACTGCCTCAACTATAATAACATACATTCTTAACAACAGCAACCAGTAAATCGGTGGATCGATCAGCAACAAGGTTAGAGTCAAACTCCTGACACTCCCAAAGTAAGTGTTTAGAGGTTAGTTCAGGACACTCGCAGTAATTACAGCAAGCATCCTCTTACAGTCCAAGATTCGTCATTAAAAGCTCTGTGACCCATAACAAATTGTGATACGAAATGATTGGGGCGGATCCAACTTATTTCCAAGAGACATGCAATTTTTGGGAAGAATTAGTAGCAAGTTCTTCACGTCATTTCAGAATCCCATCTCTGTTTCCACTATGCTAGGGCAGCGGTCATGGCTCGCTACCGTAAGGTGCGACTGTTGGAATCTTCATTGGCTTGAGCAATGTCTACTGAGCCCACCAAGGCCACTTTGCCTCGAGAGGCCAACAAGTTTCTGGGTCCAAAGAAGCACACCGGCGAAAACAGATAGTATCTCTTTAGAAGAAGTGCTTTAGACAGAAAGCAGACGTCTCTGAATGGTCAAGATTGCGGCTCTATGAGTCCAAAGTTCAAAGCGTAGGTTGCAATAGGTATAGAATAGGACGAGGTTATGTTTAGCTCTGTCTAGGGCTAAGTTTTTTTATTTTTATTTTATGGTATTTTGATAATAGGCTCTCCTGAGAATTTGATGCATGGATTTCTACTCAACAAGTCTTTGATGGGAATCCCAGAACTCTTGATGCTAGCGAATTTTAAGCGATTTGCTCGGTCCTAGGCTCTTAATTTATCCAGGATATTGTTTGATGACTCTTCGAACAAGTACTAGAATATCGACTGCATACCCGATGATGGAGCATCTTATCGGGGTGGTAACTGAGAGTACATTGTCGAATAGTATGGTTCTAACACTGAACCTTGAGGGCAGTTCATCGTGATTTTAACAAAATTCAGTGCGTCGTTCTGGTATTGAAACCAAACTGGTTGGGAGATAGCACTCTCGGATATGGAAGTAAAGATGAGATGCAATCACCGTTTCATACAGCTTCCCAAAGGCCAGCGTGAGAGGCTGGTATGCTTTGGGGTCTATTCCCATCTTTAGGTATGAAAATCAACCTCCCAATCTTCCAGCACCTAGGGAAATAGCCATCCTTTAGGCACATGTTGGACAGGTATAAGTTTTCGTGACCCGTTGTGGCCCCGATGATCCCGTTCGATAGGCAGTCTATACCAGAAGAAACGACTCGTGCATGCCGTCTTAGTTTGAGCAAAGGGGGGGCTTAAAATCTCCTTTTTTAGTAAAAAAAAGGCGCATTGGAGGAGTACTTTAAGGCCCCTTCTGCGGTACGACTAAGGATAGCTGACCTTTAAGGGGCTACATAACGACAGTCAATTACCCATGCGGCCCAAAGGACATTAGAAGGGGCTCTACGATAAAACGCAGAAACGCACGTCCAGGAAGAGTACGGGCAACGAACAACTAGGGAGAAAGAGCACCCCGTAGTGGTCGGGAGCACCTGCACCCCCCAGCCAGCCTATACGGGCCCAAAGGACAGCTTATAGACCGTACCCATGTAGGCTAAGGGTTGGAGTCTGAGGTAGTGATTCTCGCTCCGGGCAGACCGGCGAAGACCGTAAAGGCCCTAAAAGCAGGGCCGCTTGAAATCAAGTCTCGATGAGCGATAGGGCCAGAGGCCAAGCTGACCGCATCCTCGCGGAGTCGAGCTCCGGGCACGTCCAGAGGATATGGTTCAAGGTTTGTTTGTCGCACTCACAAATGTCACAACCGGGATTGTCTTTGAGGTTAAGTTGATGCAGCTTGGTGTTGAAGGCACCATGGCCCAGGATGAACTGAGAAACATGGTTGTTTGGTTCATGTTTGGACATGGCCGTGCGGTAGACAACTGCTCTATGAGGCGACCAGTCTTGGGAGAGGTCCGCGGGTGGTGCGGCGATGGTGTCTCCGACCAGGGTCTCGAATCTCCTATAGGTCAACCAGAGTGCAGCTCATACTTGTAGCTCTAGGTCCAGCGACAGGAAGAGATTCGATACGCTTTGGTTAGCATAAGTACAGGCAATCTTTGCCCTGATAGTAGTCAGCGGTTAATTGCAGAGCTGGAAGCCCTGTGGACCCAGAAATTGGCTGCATACGTGACGATCGGAACAAAGATCGATTTGTAATATCGTCTTATGACCCTGTGTTTCAGACCCCAGCGATTCCGCTGAAGCATCGGGAGGGGCAGTCTGAGGACCCCATCAAAGAGAACATTCCAGAGTAAAGGTCCAAGGACCGATCCCTAGGGGCATCCCATTGTAATGGGCGAGGTGACCAGCTCATTCCCAGCATCCATCAGAATCGACCAATCGCTGAAGTAGCTAGATATAATGGCGTATAGATTGCATGGGATCTTTCTCTCCTTTAGCTTGGCAAGAATAGCAGAGCAGTAAAAAAAATACCGTATTTTGCAATACTAATCTTGGTTCAGTGTTTATGAATACGGGAAACAGCCATCCAAAAATAATGAGGCAAATGGGGATGGCCAAAAAGGCGTTTAAGAGATATAGCAGTCTTAACGTTGATTGAAATATGTCAATAGAGAGCATCGGGGAAGAAATTCGGACCAGTGTAGCATCGAAAACATATTAGAAACTATCTATTTGATTCACAATAGATTCAATTATTAAATATACTTTATGATTCAAACAAAAAATAATTATAACTTAACTATGCATTAGTTTAACAGCTAATGAACTAACTAGAATTTGTTTTAAAAAAACGTTAACACTATAAAAAATTAGATTATAATACTCGTCGCATTTTAATATTATATAATATTTATATATGTAACTGGTTGATGAATTTAAAAAAATTTGGACAGCGTTTAAGGCATCTTAGAATTACATATAAATAATGTAAAAAGATTTCGCGATACTGTAAACATTTAAAAGTATTCATATTTTAATGATATAAATTAAAATGGAATGAGCGGCTCACAGTCGTATCGACTATATCGGAATGTTTTTTCTTTTTTTTATATAAGGCAGATCATAATATTTCAATTTTACGCGGCGTGACTTTGATTAGCATTGTTAATGCCGGGCATTGCGTCGGGATTGGCCAGAGGATCCAATTCGGAAAACAACTTGAACCACATTGATCTGTCCTTTTTACTTATATCCTGTTTTTTCGATGGAATGTTATCCATGTTGGAAGCGTTGCTCGCCTCACTGCTTTCCTTTATTGGGTTTTCGTTGTGTTGCGGAGTCAATGTCGTTTGATACGACGAAAAAGATAAATCGGACGTTAAATCCTGGAAAACAAATAAAAATTATTATCTGATAATTGCATTTTGATCAAATAAAGGAAAGAATTATCACCTGTAGTAGTTGAGAAGGCATAAATGATCCTATTTGTTCGAAAGTGTTATTACTCAGACTCAATCCGGCGAGATCGGGATTGATATTGTTCAATTCGCCAGATTCCATATTCGATTTGATACAATCGATCAGATCACTGGTCACGTCCGAAGCGTCACCGTTGATTGCTTCTTTTGTGATATTTGTACCGCTGTCCTTATCTTCTTTTTCATCTTTGAATTCATCCTAATTTGCGATAAAATTAATAAAACGTTTGCAAATATTTAAATCATGTCAATATTACAGTACTCACTTGGAAAAAAAGGAGCTGATCCTTGTCTATTGCATTCTCATTTTGGCTTTGACCGTCGTTTGCCGTATCAGACAGTTCTTTAAGGATGCAGAAATCGTATGTGGGTGTTTCCGATAACCCTTGCGCAGTTAAACTCAGGGTATGGCACGCTTTTGATGAGAAATTTAATAACGAATTTTGATAGTGAACTAATGCGTGCGAGAACATATTGCATCTGGCGGCAGCCAGAAGGTCGACCTGTAATGTTATATTGTAGCGTTGTTAGTATTACGTTTTATTAGATAAATAAATAATAATCCGCTCACCTTTTGGAGGCAATCGAGAGCGAGTTTGTCAAACGCTCCCTTACTGTCGCGCACTTGAGCTTGTGCTTTGCGGAACTGATGCAGTCCTTTGCCCGTGTCGGGGTCTAAGCGGCTGCTGGCTGCCTTCATCCAGCTGAGCGCCGCACGATAATCGGCACGGGCCTTCTCCATGCCACGTAGGGTGGAACGCGTGTCGACAACGGCACAAGCTCGGAAGGTGTCGAGCTCTCGTTGTAGACGGGCGAGCGCGGCTCGAAGACCGCCACGTTGTTGCCCACATGCGGCGAGTCCGCGTCCGGCTGTGGTGAGGGCCCGACCAGCGGCGCCCCCGACGCCACCAGCTTCGCGCATCAGACCACCCAGTGCCGCTTCTTCGGCCGCTAGCGTCGCCGCTCGCTCTGACAGCTGCTCCACCTGGCGCTGCAGTTGGGCAGACGTCTCAGCTACGGAGCGGAAAAGCTCCAGTTTAGCGTCAAGCTCGGCATCTGAGGCAACTATGCATTCGTCTTCGCGGGAGCCTAAGCGTCGCAGCACCGACTGGCGAGCCAGCCAGTATTGGTGCTGCATTTTGGAGCCGTTTATCACTTGACAGCTGCCCGAGTTAGCTTATCTATTGACAACCGACAACCTTAACGCTGACAAAAATGACCATTACCCATATATAAGTTTCAATATTTAATACGCTAAATATAATAATATAATACACATGATACTTTTATTATAATAATTATAATGTTTTTCTACATTTATTATTGAATTAAAATATTAAAAATTCGATTATGGTATTTTATAAATATGTTGTAGGTGAGTATTTTAAATTTTATAACAATTTCATATATAATTATGTGTATGGACAGGGATAAGCAACCTTTTCTTTAAGGGCCAACGACACGACAATTCGCACGTAGCTTTCTAACCGTATATCATTTAATCTCGATCGGAGATCATTTTCAGTCAAAATGTAAAAGGGCCGTACGAGAAAGTGTGGCGGGCCGCGGGTCGCTCATCCCTGGTATAGGGTACGGCAGTAGAATTGCTTTGGAAAATCAAAGAGAAAAAACATCTGTACATATATACATTTTATATATTTTCTTTTTACGACATTTCAAAGAGTTTTCAAAGTGATAATTTTAAATCAAAGTTTGAATCTTCCGAATGTTTCATAATTCTCTGATCTGTTTAAAAAAACATGTCTAATTTATTTACGAAGTCATTCTTGATCATCTAGGAGTAGTGAAATAGACTATCATCTTTCGTTTACACACCTCACGTCACTCAAAATCATTCAATCCGATGAGTGTCTATATTCTTCACTTCACGTCTTACTGACAACTTCACATAATTGTATATGCCGCGATAATTATTTTATGATTACGGTTTTAAGAATACGCTAATAAGACAAACATATAATGACAATCATTTAGTAAAATAGTACTATTTTGGGCAGTGATAAAATAAAATCTGTCAAAAATCTGTAAAATAATAATCAAAAATAAGTTGATTTAGTGTAGATTTATATTTTGTTATACTCTTTGCGTGCTTTAAAATGAATTAAAACAGTTATAGATTGATACAGAACCGTCATAGTGTGAAAGATATTACAATCGAATTATGATTGTCAAGTTACCTGCTACTGAGCGCAGATAGTACTCGAATGGGTGACCATTCCTAAGAATCCTGAGTGACGCAGGTCAACAGAGGGGTGGGGTGGATGCTGACGATTTTCATTTCACAAAAAATGAATAGTCAAAAATATAAGTTTGGAAGAAAGGCAGCAACGCATTATGTACATGGTTACGTTCCTCAGAAATGAGGGAATGTGGATAAACCGATCCGTCACGCCGGCTCGAAACCAACGCCTCTGGCTGATGGGGTCTATTTGTATAAAATGAAGGCGACATGCGCACAGAAGTTTTACCCCTTGCACGGCACAATATTTTTTCTTGCTCCCATTTGCACATGCGCGATGATTTTTCTCGCTAATATCCGGTACGGAGCGATAATAAACATCGCACCCGCTCTATTCTAAAACAATATTGTTTTTACTCAATTATGGACAATAAAGCTCAATGATAATTTATGCGGAAAATAAAAAACTTGGGGGTACCCAATAGGCACGGCTAGGTTATTAGTTTATAAGAAAAAAAACAATAAAAAAAATAATTATAATAATTATGATATTTAATCGCTTCACGACTTAAAAAAACAGTTGAATTTACTCATTAAATATTTAATTCCCTATAATTTGGATAATAATGTTATAAATGAACAAAAATCATCATGAAAGCAATTTTAAAATGATATTTCGCATTTATAAGAACGATATACAACAGATTGTGATGCGAACGAGTTTATTTATCAAAAGAGTAATACAAAATAAAAGGTGTCGCGAGCACTGGCGAACAGGCGCGCACGGTCGACGAAGAAGAAGCCGGGGTCAGTAGGGCGCGTGGGCGGCAGTCGGTCCCTGGCGCGCGGCATGCAGTGCGGCGCCGCCCCCGCCGCGCCGGCCGCCCCGCCGCCGCCGCCGCCGCAGCTGCGCGACGGTACGTCGCCCCGGCGCCTTCGCCCCCGCCGGTGCCCCGGTTCGAATTTGCCGCCCGAACGATTTTTCGAACCGCCTCCCGCGACCATAGACACATTTTTTAGTCTATGGTCATAGTAAACAAAGCGATGTTGTTATCGGCTTTCGAGTCAAAATGTCAGATGCGACTCTGCGCCTCCATCGGTTCACATAAACGCGTTAAATAACATATATATATTCCGACGGGGATGACGTATAATGCATTAATATGCGAGTTACATTTTATGGTGCGACCGTCCCAGGAATTCTTGTGTGGTGTGCTAAATAATTTATAAATCCGACTGTCAATTAAAAATCGCAGGATCCCCGTCGATACATGTGCATAAAATCGAAAATAAATTATTTCAACGCGTACGTCGAATCGAACGGATAACGTTATAATTGTGTTGTAAATAAGATGAATTTATCAATGATTCACCGCATTGTTTACAAAATGCAACGCGCAGGAAACGTCGGTGTTTAGTAAACAACGGCCACCGCTTTATAAATACAAATCGTTATATTAATTTTTAAATTGCAATGTA
This sequence comes from Philopotamus ludificatus, assembly GCA_022495035.1. Classification (NCBI taxonomy): domain Eukaryota; kingdom Metazoa; phylum Arthropoda; class Insecta; order Trichoptera; family Philopotamidae; genus Philopotamus; species Philopotamus ludificatus. The sequence goes on along the minus strand of JAGXCT010037091.1, from coordinate 19,673 downwards.
GCTAATCATGATTATCGTCGGATTCAGTTTATATTGTGTATATTATCGGTGTGATTAGATTGTAAACATGTGCTTATCGATATGTATCGTTTCCGGCAACGAAATATAAATGAAGACCGACGCTAAGTTGCAAAATAGATAAAGACGAACGTATCACTCCATCGGAACAATTTATTCACAATCATAAATACATGCACAGTGTCAACAGACTATTCTACGAGTTCAAGGCGTGCGTTGATATCGAATCGTTACACGAGTCGGAGCGAATGATACGATTGATGGCCGAGGAACGTTCTTCGGTCCGTGATATACGATACAATTGCATGCATTACTATTATTGTAAAGAAATGTTATTTTTTGATTGTTTTCTTTAACCTAGTGGCCTGAATTATTTTGCCGTATTGTGGATAACGTAATTGTCTGCATAATGGGATCAAATATGCATTGTGTGTGTGTAATTGAATTTAAATTCACGCTACCGCATTATATATTATCGTAATTGATATCCGAAATGATTGTTTTGATAGTATCGGGCTGGATATTAAAATTATCTCGAGGATAATTAAAGAAATTATTTGTATTATGTATTGCGGAGACGAGAGAGATAGCCGCAGACAAAGGGAGTCAAGGGTGAAGTTTTACAAAGATGAAAGGAACGGAAAAAAGTTGAAATTGAATCGGGAAGTAGCATCGTCGATGCATTTGCATATTTCTTGAATGCCTCCTGCAAGGGAACCGCTATTGAATATTGATTTATAATTTTTAAATGATTTTTTTGAACGTATTTCTATCACGGCAACGAGGGATGGATTTTAATTATTCGTTCTGTACATTTTAATAAATGCCTTTTTGATTTATAGACCCGATATGAAGGGGGAACGTTGCCCTGGACAATACAATGCGTATTTAAATCTACCCCTCCTCGGTTCAATCGCAATATTAATTATGTTTATTATAATTTTAGGTGTCTTCGATAAATCCTCGCGTTGGATTATCCCAAATAATATTATTGCACATTATACGGTGTTATAAAGTTTCACCCCCATCATTTTGGGCGATCCTTTGTACGACTCCACCCCAAAATAATATATTACACCCCGCTGTACATGACGCGGCCTATGGCTGCTGGAGATGGATAGATTTATTTCACTTGCTAAACTAGTATCTTGAGAGATTTTACAAGCCATAAAGTGGTGGGAGCGCGTCACGTATGATAATAGATAAGTGGAAAATGTGAGATAACAAAGATGTTCGGCCATCTCTCTCTCGAAACCGGAATATATTTTCCATTTCGGATTCGAATATTTACGCAAAATCTTGTATATTGAACCTTTCAACTGTTATACGATACTCGGAGAGATATTTGGAATTGGTCCAACGGCACTCGGCGATTTATTTGTTATAAAAAATATTTTTTTTTGCATCGCAAACGTATTTCGGTATTTCCCCTTGAAAATTTCTTTATTATCGAGGTGGTTATATAAATTGCCATATTGATATATTATTACGAGTCTTTATGAGATATGTTGCGTTTCGTTACCCTTTTAGATTTATGATGTGTTCTCCCACGCGGCTGTGTGATATGTTGGTACATATTCTGTTACCATATGGCGATTATATATCATGTAGGGATACTAGGGAAAGTTTTTTTTTCGTTTTCCGACGCTTTACGATATTATTCAATCTCCGAGACCATAAATTAACCGATTAATACGGCGGTGATGTGAAATATCGTCGTATACTTTTGTGAAAAAATTAATATCCATCAATCACCCCTTAAGAAATATAATTTTCAGCAAGATTTTGTTCGAATATCATTAAATAGATGCGAATCTAACCCTCCACAATTTTCTTGAGTCGATTTTGTAGCGAGCAGATTAGCGCTATCGTGTTTTCTTATCTATTAGGTTGAGTCATTAATAACTACCGATTTTTTATCATACTTTTATTTTGGTTTAAAAATATTACAAAATTATATTAATCTAATATCTATTCACTACTGTTAAATATAACCTTCTCCCATCTTATTGGCAACTTAGCGATCCCCTCCCCATAAAATTTGGTGGGTTTGGATTGGAAGAAAGTATCGAGGGCCTGATTGACTTGCTCAAAAAATCCTGTATGAACCAGAAAGGGTGGTATTCCGTAGGAGCAAGATCTGGGGAGTAGGGTGGATCTAGCAAAAGAGTCCAGTTGAGCTCCAGAATTTTTTCTTTCATTTCTGCCTTGTGTGGTCTGGCGTTATCGTGTAACAGGATAACGCCTTTCCAATTGACGAGTGTAGGACGCTTTTCCAGTAGTTTTTCATGAACTCTTTACAGCTACTGAACCTATGTTGCCGATACAGTAATCGTTTCCTTGCCCTTCATCAGCTTGTGGTCGATTATTCCTCGACGATCCCCCATACACACAATAAAGTTTTCTTGCCATGCATATTGGCTTTAGGGTCCGGTAGATCCCTACCGGACTGAGTCTCTCTGTCAACTCCCTTGTCGTTTGACGTGGATTTTGTTCCAATATCGCATTTAAAATGTTGTCATCGAAGTCGGAAGGGCGACCCTCCCTTGGTTCATCTTTCAAAGACTCATCTTCTAACTGGCCGATCAGTTATCAGGCTTTCACGGTATACACTGCATAACTTTTCGGCCGTCGCTCTAGCACTAGAGCCTTGTTTAAATTCCATATGACGTATATGCACCTTTTGATTTTCCATTTTAAGGGTTCGGAATAAGACCATTGTAATGTCCACCACACTAAATAGTTGTCGAATGACTGAGAGGCCACGTATCTATCTATTGAAAACAAAAATCCCTTTCTCGGGTGACTCACTGCGAGTAAATAAATCCAAACAATAGGAACTAGTGATGGTTAAAGTAAAGACATCCCTTGATTTACGTGGTAGATACATTCCGTCTAAAAAAGATATGAAGCTCATACAAAATTTAGGGATACATTTCCTGAAAACGTCGCGTAAAAAACATGGTTTGCAAGATGCTGTGGTCAGTTTAAAATACACCTCAGGTTAATTAAAATAAAACATTTTTTTTGTTTTTTTAAGTGGTTTTCTTGGTTCACTATCGTAGAAAACTCGAGGGATATCTGTATAAGAATAAATCAAATCATCCTTAATTTTGGTTTGTAAACGCTCCCTGTTATACTGCAGTTTTCTATAACAAGTTGGACAGTCCCTCCCATAGCGTTCTCTGAAAAAATAAATTTAAAAAGCCCTCTTCCTAAATTTTGTATAGGTGTGTTGGTTTCTATAACGCGAACTTCTATAACGTGGTCCAGATTTCTTCGTTATAGGAGGGGTGATTGTAATAGATTTAATCTGCTGGTCCAGATCTCATAATATTCCCTTCCTCCAAGCGTGTCCGTATAATTTAAGAACTCTCGTCTAGCATATTGTAAATATAATTTAAACTCAGTTATTTAAAGATGATTACGTCTGTTTTATATCTCGTATCTTAAAGGCGCATTTATTGTCTCTCCTCCGTTCTTGTTATATTATCTACCGATACTTAGGTTCTTAGTCATTGAGCAAAACATAATTATTAACTGTTATATACACATTTATGGATTTTCTATGGAAAATTGTCCTTAAGTTTTCTGCCTGAGATCCAAAGAATCATCGCCGAGTATATTGGGAAAGGCATTCTACTGTTTGAAAGGCATTCTACTGTTTTTTTGAAGGTTTTACGTTGCTTCTCTATTCTTCATTTCGATATTTGAAGCTTCTTGCAGATATCTAATCTTCGTCTGTCTCTTGCTTTAATGTTCCAGATGTCAAATGTAGTACTACTGATCTTACGATACCTATTCTGCTGATTCAATTCTTCTAAAACTTGGTTGTAGTAGCATATGTCAGCAAGATTTTTCTTCTAATGTTTGATTCATTATTATTGAGACCTTATTTCTCTTCCTCGTCGGTATATCTTGAGATTATAGGTCGGAGCAGCTCCAGGCCTCTACATGTATCTTTCATATTTGTTGAATTCTTCTATTCTGTTAACCCATCCGTCACGGTGGCTCGAAAACATCTATGGGGATATCTCAGATACCCCAAGCATTTAAAATCAAGATATTGATGGATTATTCTAAAAATAAAATAGTTATTCGTGATATGCTTCATATTTTGGTCCATATTTTGGATTTTTATTTTATCAATATGACGCGTCACTCGCACTCGACACTTCGTACCGGATGCAAGCGAGAAAAAACATCGTGCGCATATGCGAATATTGATGTTTTTTTTTTTCGCAATTGCAGACAATAAAATACAATGATTGTTTATAATATTTATTCTTTAGACTTTTTTAGACAAATACAAAATGTTTGTGACAAAATCTTGTGGTCTCAATTGAACCCCATCGGCACGGCTAGTAATCAATTTAGAATATGGATACCAGTACATCTTTGACACAGTAATACGCGAGTACAAGAATGCTTACGATATTTTAGAACAAAATTAGTAAGAAAAAAACTATATATTCTCTGGTATAAGTCAGTCTTACAATAATGATAGAATGATAATGTTTTTGGGGTTAAATCTTTTTTTTTTAATATTTTAGAACTTTCGTTGGTCCATTGAAAACACTATTCAACGATGCGAACGTTGTTTTTTCTTGTTCAAAGTGTGAAATATTAATTATTACGTGATTCGCAAATAAGTATATTTTATCATTATTCAATTACGCAAATTGATATGCAGACGATAACTGTTAGCACGACTATACTCATTGCGTATAGACAATTAGCGCAACGTCTACAAACTTAGTAATCGGCATTAATACAATTAAAACTTAACTAACTAGTTAGTGAATATAATTTGTCACTCGTGCGACCTTGAAATATTTCTTATTATGGCGACGATTTTGTAAAACGGCCATAATTTTCATTGACTCGAACGGCCAATTAAGTTCTACTCGACATCACGTCGTTTTATTTTATGAAATAATTGATTCGAACGATTTTTACTAATCAGCGGTTAAAATCTACCATAGAATCTTTAATTACCCATATCGTATTTTAACATTTGGAAGTGGAATCTGTGTCATGTCGTCTCATTTGCATTTTATTTGATGATGGGGGTCCATTAAAATAAACAAAATTAATTGGGGACGATATGTCTAAAACATTTTTTATTAAATGCGGTGAGACTGTGAAATATTTATTCTTGTTGAAAGAATTCTATGATAAACTAGGCATGAAAAGATTTATTTGTTCAAGATACGATCGATGATTCTTTTCCTTCTTTCTAGGGGACCCTCAGGCTCTCTTAGGAGGTCTTTCCTATGATGAAAGGATTGGTATTGTGTGACAGGGATAATAATCACTTGGCAAATCCCCTCCCAATTGCCTGGACACTGTCGGGAGGGTAAAATCCGATACCAACAGGGTAGAAGATACACGCCCAATGCCAGCAATGGCTAAGAGAGGGAAATTATAAAAAGCCGCATACCGAGACGGCTTAGGTCCCCGCGGCTTGGATACGAAAGGGGAGCCCTCACGTCATGTGTAATACTAAGATTTCTTTAGCCTCGACTGTCATTCGAGAGTCTGGTAAGGCCCATACCCTCAGCGAGTGAGTGTCTCGTGGCTGGCAAATGACGATGATGATATTTCGCATTAAAATAAAACAATAGCACGAAATTCCGTAGTATTATTTCGCGTTAACCGATTTTTCACGTCAAGTGTTTTCGTGTTAAACGATTTCCACTGTATATTCCACATGAATAGATCGAGATATATTTGCAGCGGTCATAAAAACAAGATTGATGCGGCAATTTTTAAGGTTTTATAAGAGTGGTGATTATTTTAAATACCTCTGCACTCAATTTCCAGCTGCTTCAGAAGCCATTCTTTAAGTGGGAATTTGTTTCGGGCCTCGAATTAGATTGTTGACTAATGTCACGTCGTTTGAATTCACAATGACTGAAAACTTGGAAACGGGGATACCTTTGAAATTGAGAGTCATATATTTTAACGAATGATTTATTCAAGTCGTCTAGTTAATGGCTCCGAGTGTGTAGCTGAATTTTATTAATATGGATAGCCAAATAGCTGATGCATAGTTTAATTTAAATTTATTTAAATCTGATTTGAAATATCGTGGCGGTTGTGATAATCGTTTAAATAAATCATGAATTTGCTGAATGTTTTTTGGTTGAAGATAGATCTTTGATTGCGGTCGGGTTAGTCCATAACTTCGGGGCGAAGTCGTGTTATCCTTCCGTGGACTGTTAAACCATTGATGTCTGGTTTCTGTTCGGTCTGTTGATGTTTTTATAGCGTAAATAAACATATATCGTGGTAACTCTACAAAAATGTTCGGAATGTCTTTAGAATGTCCTTTGTTACATGCTTAATTTTTTATGTAATATCCTAGAGATAACAATGATTTTATTTTAATTTTTTTTTGTATTCTTCTCGAGGATTTGCCATTAAATTCTCTATTCAAATGGTGTCTTGAATCATTTTTGTTCTTGTCTTTATTTAAGTTTGGCATTCATCGCGTTATTTTTTGTGTTATGACTGATGAAAGTTTCAGAGTATATCTAGATCTTTCTAACACCTAATACCCTCTTCCTAGATCTATATTACTTGGATTAGAAGAGTGTAAAGCTTATTTTGTTATGGAATTTATAATTAAAAATAATAAAAATGTTAATTTTGCTTTGCATCCTTTTGGATAGAGTAGAAAAATCCAAATTTTGAATTTTTAGTGAGCGAATGGAAACGAATATAGTTGTTTTTATTTTTTTACGCAATTACGGACGATAAAGGTCATTGTTTATTTATAATGTTAATTCTTTAGTCAAATACTAAAAGTTAGTGACATGTAGGATTTATATTGAAAGAGTTATTCGAGACAAATCAAACACTTGGGTTCCGTAGTAGACCCCATCGGCACGGCTGGCTAGGTTAAAGATTCGTAGCAAATGATTTTGCCCAATTTTTCAACTTTTCTATATAAATACAGTCAACCCTCCTATAGTGTTTTAGCTATAAAGCGGCGAATGGGCTAGTCCCTCCTATAATGCTTCATTCATGATCTTCGTTTTCCAAAAAACGCTAAATTACTAAACAAAATAAAAATGGGACAAGGTCATTTAAAATATGAGAATGGAAAAATGTTTGATGTGTTAATTTCGTTCAATGTATATAATACATTTAAAAAACCTTTTATAAGGCAGATTTCTATAGCGTGGTCTCTATCTCTGCGCTATAGAAGGATTAAGAGATTCCATCTCTTAAACCTTTGAATACTGGGATGTCTCACTAGTTGTTTAGCAGTCATTCAAGTTCATTCATATAACACGTTCACCCTTTACGTGTTGTATGAATGATTTTTTTGTGATATTTTAAGATAATATTCTATTAAATTTAATCTAAAAAATATATGCTCATTCTTAATTTTTTTGTATCAGATATATTAGTGTTAACCCTTTGCACTCGTCAGGTAAACATGACTCACTCGAATTCTTCGGATCGGTAATAATTGGATCGCTTAGTTTGCCATTTCGTTTTATAGATTGTGACGTCGATTTTACGCATTTACTATATTTTGTATGTAGATAAGAATTCCAAGAAACATATCTGTTTAGGAAATATTGACTAATAGGGCGATTTTATTGTGATAAGGTGTTTTTTAGAGGCGTTTTATTGCCAGTTTTGATTTTATCTTTAATTCAAAAGTACAAAAGGTTAACCTATGCATTGACGATTTATTATCTTTATTAAAAACTAGAATATTAATTAATAAAAATATCCACTTTGTAGGGCAAACGTGTTAGCCGTTAACTTGAAACAATAACAGATAGAAGTACGGACTTGAGGATAAGAACACGAAAAGTCAAGCAATTTTCTTGACTACCTAAACAATACATTTTTGGAAAATTAAGTCCCGGAAGAAAATTTAGCCATTGACGAGTCTACTGTTGCATTCAAGGGTAAAATAAGCTTCATACCATTCCATAAGCTCCTCGCCATAAAACAATTATCCGGAAAGACGATCAAAGTGTCTATATTTTGCAATTGCCTGAACAATCTCCAGATATAAATCCAATCGAAAACTTTTGTCATGTTTTTAATTGAAAAATATACTAAAACCCCATACCTCTGGACTTTCTAGTCCAAAGTGGGATTGCTTACAAAAAAGAAACCCTAAAATCAAAATTACTTTTTAAAAATATGTTAAAAATTATTTACATGTATCGGGCGCCTGTATGAGATCATCATGAATGTTGGGCTTCGTCTTGAGAAATTCTCATCACATACGTAGCACCTTAGTCATACGATGCATTGGTTCGGAGCTTGCTTGAATCAGGTTCCATTATATGGGCGCCTTATGACGCCTCGAATTCCCTCAGATTAGAGAAGATACAATAGAAACTTCTTAGGTATCTCTACATGCGGGAGTTCGTATTCTACCCAAGCTTATACCCCAGCGTATGGGGTATGTAACCCTCGAGAAAAGAAGGTCGATTTACTTGGCAAATCACTTCTTCAAGCTGTACTGTACTGTGCGAGTTGCCCTTATGAGCGCCACCTCACTACCATCGAGCTCGTTCGCGTGTTCTTTTTCTTCCGCCAAATGCGAGGACAGCTGCTCTCAGAAACTCTCCGGCAACCAGAGCTATTACTCTGCCGAACCTTTAGATATTTTTAGAACTTTTTAGATATTTTATTACGTAATTTTTTTTAGACAGTCAGCAGCATCCAGTATGACTATCTATGTCAGTGGTTCTTAGCCTTGTTAGAGGTACTGAACCCCACCAGTTTCATATGTGCCTTCACCGAACCTTTATATCATACGTCGTATCATTTTTCATAATATTGTACAATAAGTCGGGTGTGTGTTTGACCTCCGCCGAACTCGGGAGACTGACTCACCGAACCCCTGGGGTTCGATCGAACTCAGGTTATGAACCACTGATCTATGTCAAGATTCGTCAGCGACAAGTTTACAAATTATTCTAAATATTGACGGACAATACCGAAGCAACAAAACGATAACATCCTCGAAATTCAATGCCAAAGCCCGCGTGGCGCAGAAGAGTAATTTTCTTAGTAAGTCAATACCGACGCTGAGCGCCGTTTCGGTCGCAGCTTTTGTGATCTCCGCCGGAAATGGCCGCAGTTCGTGTTACTAAACGGTCTTTGTCTTGGACGCCGTCTCGTGTTGCAGATTGCAGCTGGAAGCACGCGCTTCTTCGGCACAACCGAAAACACTTATCGGGCCCACGTGCATCCGAAGCTATTTCCCGACCGGATATTTGAACACGCACAGTTCAAGACCTCCCATTGATGAATAATTCCGCCGCGCCCGCGGACCCTGGCTGACTCAGACCGGTCCGCCAGTCTGTCAGTCTGACCGCGCCGGTCTCGACGTGCCCCCACCCCTCGCCGTCGGCGCTCTTGTGCTAGCTCTAGCTACCAGTGCGCCATCGACCCGACCCAGCCTTCGTCGCCCTCGCCAGTCTGCAGAATCGATGCTGGTCAGTCCGAGGCCCGCGAAGACGGCCGCCAGTGAAAACGTTCGACATTTGCATAATCGCAAAATAATATAATGACATTGAATAGCGAAACTTGTTTTTTTCTTCTTCGCCATTCCGTTTAGGATCCGCTGTTTTTAATTTGTATGGCACACATACGCGGTCCATAATTCACGATATGCTTTTTCGTTACATATTAATGTATTTGCGGCCGTTGTTCGTCGGACACACCGGCATGACTAAAGCCGTCGTGCTGTGAATCCGCAAGATCCATAACGATATTTGATATCGCAGCGCCAGTTCTTTTTCCTGACGTGTGATTTCAATGTTACCGAGAAATCAGGTTTAGTGACGATCGGGCTTAGTCATTCGCCTCCACCTACGGAATCGTTCGTCACTCGGCATTGGTTTGAATCGATGAAAATTTTTATCAATTGATCGTCTCGGGGAAATGTATTAATTGGTGTTTGAGGACGTTCGTGTCCAATTTTGTCGCGGCGGTCGAAGAAAACCTTGCCAAAATTGGTAATTGGAGTAATTGCTTAAAATTTGCGTGTCTGCTTGTTGTCCAGCAGCACTCTGCGGGATTGGACATAAATTCATTGCGCATTTTTCTGCATTTTTTATAATTAACACCGTGAAAGACGATGGCCTCAATCGTTACATTTTCTCTTCTCACATATTATGATGTATAAAATGGACAGATTTACGTCTACGCATCATCATATGATAATTAACCCTTTGAACTATTGTGGGCGCGAACAAAAAACGACGATATATCGTCGTTCAGCAGTCTAAGGGTTAAAGTCCGCGGTCTGTTTTGCAAAACATTGAGCAATACAACGAAAATCGATTGCTATATTTTTGTATGGACCGGTTGGCCTTCTGCATCCGTCGCTATTATTTTAATCTGTTTATTTTCATTAAGGCCATATTTTCAACTTTCTTCCACACAATGAACTTCCTAGTTTATTTTAGTTTTTTCATATCAACAATAATAAACAAAAAAAACCACCAATAATGATTAGATAATAATCGGAATAACATGCATTTCACATGAAAAAATCTATTGAAATTATGTATGGCATTAGAGAGTCTGGGTCCATTATCCGTAATGAAAAAGAAAATCTCAATGCATTTTCGATTTGCGCCAATTTACTTAAACGCCATTGAGATCGGCCGGTATCGGATTACTTCGGACGTGATACGCTTTTATTATATATTTTTTTTTATTTCAATTTATCATCATCATCTGATGTTATGAGTCATCGATGCCGCAAGAAAATATAACCATAGTGATTTACAACTATGCCCCGGGGCTTAAGAACCCTTTATAAGTTTCGTACGGATGAATGATGAACGCAATTAAAACCGTTGATTGCTTATGCGATTATATGCAACGTATACGCATATCGTTTTCCATTGTGTTCATAGATTATGGGATATCGTGTCATGAATGTCATACAGATCCTTGTGCACATGGTAATTGACTCCGAACGCGGAGTCGCTCGATTGTCTCTCAAATCGGACACGTATTATGATTTGTGCCTTTGCAGACTTGTTAATTTATATTTTTTGCAAATGTTTCAGGTGTAACGATGCGGGAAAAAAAGGGCGGTGCTATGAGCAAAATGCAAAAACTCAAGAAACGACTGTCTCTTAGCTTCGGTAGATTATGTAAGTGACTTTTTTTATTGTTAAATAATCTAATTCTTGTATCTTTAAATGTGTACCACCGTCTAGTTTTGTGCGATAGTCATCATCCATGGCTAGGTCTGTAGTCGAAACTGGTTTGTTTCTTCATGCTCCGCTGACTTGCACCAGTATTATAAATACCGATGTATTTAATTAGGAAGTGTATTATATATTATGTATTTTAAAAAAAGTGAAATTGAATCATTTTCAATGACTTAAGCTTTTGTTACGATGCTGAGGATGCGATCTAGTGGCTACCGTGTAGAATGGGATTGAGGAAGGAAGAGTTACGGAAAAAAAAGACTTGAATGATAAACTTGAAGAACTATTGTTATTGATAGAATCCTAGCGACCCGATCTGTATTCGAAGAGCAAAGATAACGTGGAGGACGACCTCACAGTCCTGATATCAGGGTTGAGACGCACGTGTCTTTGCTAGAGATCGCGTAGTGTCCTCCAGGTGGCAAAGACCCGCCTCAGGGTTAGAATGCCCCTTGAATTAACTACCACCAAATTTTGAGCTAAAGACATGGCTGCAGCTTTTGCCCAATCCTGGGATTCAAAAATTTGAAAATACGGACTCTTGATACCGATAGATCTTCGAAGATTACCTTATTCAAAAAGCACTCGTAAGTCTAGAATTTGCCGTAGATTTAGTTGGGCTTTTATTTTATCCTAAACTTCGCTTATTATATGGAGCCGCTAATTTGGACAATTTGTTTGGATCCGATGTGTCCTAATTAAATGATTATGTAAACATATGATTTTAAAGTACCGCGATAATATTTTTACCAGTAGTAGACTTTAAATAGGCATAGTGAGTCAACATTTCGTCCCAGTGGGACCAGTAAAAGAACTAAAACCTTTTAAAAAAAACATTGTTTTCATAGACAGAATCGCGTTTGTCTACTATAAAGCTAAAAATTGAGTCTATATTTGTATAGTGTAATATAACGCTTTGACCCAGGTTTTGGACTAATTGATTAGTATCACTCCCTTAAAATTAGGGAGTTATGTTTTTATATATTTAATCGGCCGCACGATTTGCTCGAACATATGACGAAACACCGGTAGAAATACGAACTTTGTGCGGACGATAAAGATCGCGCTCTGAAAAGCTTATAAATAAGCTTCCGGCCGATCAAGTGTTTAATTACCATCAATAGCTTATTTTGAGTTTTAAAATATCTTATTTTTTTCGTGGTGTTAAATAATTGAACGATTGAATCGATGATGACCCTTAATTATTTTTAGCAGAGAGCGCTCTCCGACATCTGTACATTATATGCATTCAGGGGTTAATGTATTCTGCAACAGCACTGAACAGTTACATTTCTGAAATTTAGACATAATAATAATTAGATGAAATTTTAATTGGATTAGGTAATTTAACCCTTCGACTGCTGAACAACAATTACGTTTTTTTACTGAAGAGTATCTTATCAGTTAGAGGAGGGGTAATAAAATATTAGCTGAGATTTTTTCAACAGCATCTTGAATTCTATGCTCTATTTTTTGCAAAAGATCTGTTATTTTCGGATATAATTGGAATAAAAACTGTGCAGTTCAATCTTTATTTAAATCAGAGGTTCCCAACCCTGTGCCCGCGGGCGCCATGGTGCCCGCGGAACGATTCCGGATGTGCCCGCCACTATTCAACCGAGACAGAATTTTTTTGTAAACATTAATTAAAAATGTGAATTATTTTTATTTTTTTGCTAGAGTTTTGATTTTTTTGAGTGTCTAGGTTTATTAAATACGTTCGTATGTTTGCGATATTGTATGTATGAGTGGTTCCTTTGCTGACAGTACTTGTCGCAATTTGTAGTTAAGAGTGGTGCCCGCCACCCTATCGATATTTTAGAATGTGCTCTAGAGTACAAAAAGGTTGGGAACCCCTGATTTAAATGATGGTTTTAGGGCATATTTTACGTTCTTCTCAAACATTAATGTTTAAATATATAGATTTTTTTTATTATTTATAAAATATTTTAATGATTCCGCGTTTTTGACCGATCCGTCACGGCAGCTCGAAAGCAACCACGTCGTCCGAACGGGGTCTATTTATAAGAGAAAATAGACCCAAGCATGTCAAGTTATTTATGATATGCTTCATAATTTGGTCGATTTTTGGATTTTTCGCACTCGACAATGTCCCACCGCATAATGAGGAAACGCCATCGATAGACGACGGCCAATTTCTCGTTTCACGAGTCACTAGTATACGTTTCACTTGTATTAGGCACATCGTTACGGATGCGAGCGAGAATAAACATCGCGCCTATGGCCACAGAAGCGAATATTGTTTTATTTATTTTTTTCGCAATTGCGGACAATAAAGTAAATTATTATTTATAATATTTATACAAATACAAATAGTTTAGAATATATAGGGTTCATATTAAAATAATTATTCGAGAAAAAAAAAAAACTAAGAGTCCTAAATAGACCCCATCGGCACGGCCAGATTTAGACGACACAACTCGCATGCAGTTTTCTAACCCACATAGTTTAATGATCGCTTTCAGTCAGAATATAAAATCTTTGAAGGGCCGCACGAGAAAGCGTGGCGGGCCGCATGTGGCCCGCGGGCCGCGGGTTGCTAACCCCTGAGTTAGAGGATACTTATTATGCATTTTTATAACGCCATACATAACGTGCTTTATTTAATTATTATAGAATGATGGATAAAAATAGATAAAATGATTTAGTACGCATGCGCTTTTATGACTCGATGATAAATTGTTTCCGTTATTTATTAGGATTAATTTGCAAAATGTACATATTATCATAAAATGATTTATACATTTTCTTCGGTACACATTTTAGCGAACTCCACTTTATATCGGACCGGAGCTTCGCGGAGGAGCATCTGAAATGTTTTCCCGGCTTCAGATAAAGAAAACATTGAGATGTTTCCATCTAAAATGTATGAAGGCCGTGTACGCCGGCGTATTCCATTCGGATATAAGCGTAACCGTGTTATCTTTTCTTTGGGAAAGACTTGAATACACGTGAAATTGTATGAATAATATGATTGAAACGCGTGCAATTCAATTGAATGTCATAGCTGTTATAGTTATTCAATCCTTATTCGGCGGCGACTAGTGGGATGGACCACAAGGACCCATTCTGTAGTCTCTTTTTTTGGACGGGCACGATATTAAGGCCGAGCCGTTTGTTGTGACGCTATGAATCATTTTCTTTCTAATAAGGGAAGTGTGTCATGTGTGCATTATGGAACGTTTGCGATTGTGATTTTCGTTTATATTATAAATACAAAGGTCGATGCGAACGAAATTTGCAACGATGAATTAATTTAGCAAAACGTCGCACCGTCAATATTGACGCAAATATATTTATATATTACTACCGTTTATCCGGCGAGCTAATACGGATCAATATATTATTTGGGTACGGCCTCGGATGTCATCGCGTATGATTAGATATTAGATATTCGATTTGCATATCGATTTTGTAATTAAAAACGCATTATAGCAGTGTCGGTTTCGCTTTGAGATATTCAAATGATTTGTTAAACGATGGAAAGATGCGATGATCAGCGTGATTTTGCGAAATTCGCCATTGGATGCGCATCTTGTTAAGCTGACGACAGTCTTCTCTTTGAATTTCGCGGATTCGCGGAGCCGCCAATCAAAAGGCCGCTGTGGATTCGCGATGACGTCATATTTATTATGTCAACGGCTCCCTCTCTATCAGTAGTTGTTTACGACGACCACTGGGACGACTGTCACGGTCGCTGAAGCGATTTGTGGAAGCTCTTTAGTTTCCAAATGGCGATTTCTATTTTAGGCGCATAACACAAATGAAAAATCGAGCCTCCCATTAGGGACGGTTGGTCAATAGGTGTGTGTGTGTGTGTTTTTTTTGTTGATCCGGTCCAGCGGCCATCATCGTCATCTTTGTGTCATCATCTCATAATACCAGTGTGTGTACACGTTTTGCCGTAATCGCTAATTCCATTGTCGACCGTTTGTGTGACACCGCGGTAATCAATTCGCGTTTGTGAATCGGCCGCGGTGTGCCCACGAGAGTCTCATTGTGTCCACGTGACGTCACGTGTCCAAGTTCTGCGATAGTGAATGATTTGGGCAATTTTTAAATGCAAATTTCTGTCGCGGATGCTGGCGAAACTGGGCTCTTCTCGACTGCAAGACTGGGCATGTGGTACGCCGGCGTTGGGCAACCGACGACGACGTTTGTCATTGATGATGCACGGAAGCGGGACACGGTGCACGAGCACAGAGATGGGCTGCGAATTCTGTCTGCGGCACCGTGAACAGCCGGAGAGATTGTCTGCATAATTTGCAAAGAGATTGAATGATTTATCTGCTTCGAGGGAGACAATGGGGGTGTCGACTAGTCGTTCGTGTGATGAAATCGTATATATCATCATTGTTCGGAAACAAGTACAGCATGCAACCATTGTGCTAATAAAATGTAGGTAGATCGGTAATCGCATTGTGGTTGTATGTTGGGCGTGGTCAGTGTTTGTTTGATTCGACCGTCATTTTGAATCATTGATCTGTAATAAGATTTCGGTCCATGTGAAAATAAAACCAACCAGAGATACCATCAATCGTTTCCTTGATTAGATGGCTTGCCTAGATCCTTTTTAGATCCTAAAAGGAAAGAGATCCGACCTCATGTCTGAGGATCGTGACCATTCTTGTTTCGAATCTTCTTGATTTTGGTTCTCCAGGATCCTCAGCATTCCGCATCTCGTATCGCCGCTACTACGGTGAAGCCAGTGATGATCTTCACCAAGTCGGCCTCTGCGTCCTTGTACGTTTCCAGCGGCGACAAGCTTCTCCAGGCTATCGTTCTTTTAGTAAAATAATCTTTTGGAGGAGTGTATTAGGGGTACTCATAAGTAATGTCGTTTTTTCGATGCGCCATCTTTAATATAGTCTCTTTCAGTTTGTTAGGCAGTAATGACGTGTTATAAGTTTCTCTTGTGCATGGTTGAAACAATTTAAATCTGGTGATTTGTGTTTGGAAAACGAGCCTCGAAGTGGACGACCCGTTCAGGCGGATGAAGCAGCCGTGAATTCTGCAATCGAAGACGATCCGATGCTGACCATTGAAAAATTATCGGAAAAGGTCGGTACATCCTGGTCCAGTACTCAGAGGATCTTAAAGAAGTTGGGAAGGATTCAAAAGGTAGGTGTTTGAGTCCCACACGCATTCACGCAAGACCTCATGTTGCGAAACTGACGTGTGAAAAAATTCAGGATCTTGGATGGGTCACCCTGTTGCATCCTCCATACTCGCCGGATCTCGCATCATCTGATTTTTACTCTTTGGAATATTTTCTGAGAGATCAAAATTTCAATTCCTTAGAAGAGGTCAATACAGCCTTTTCTGACTATTTTCAGTCAAAACCCGCAGAGTTTTCCAAGAAGGGCATGGATGATTTGATAGAAAGGTGGCAGAAGCTTATAGATAATATGGGGAATTATTTTGTATAAGTAAGGTTAAATAAAGTATAAGACGATATGTTTTGAATTTCATTGAAAAAAAAAACAACGACATTACTTATGGGTACTTACTAATAGTAGAAAGTTCCCCATTTCTTTCAGGACAGACACATTTTTGTGTTTAGCGGTCCATGGTGTTTTCATCAGCACCAAATTTCAAAGGCGTCAATTTTCTTATTCGTATTCTCTTTAATGGTCCAGGTTTCCACACCATAAGTAAAAATTGAGAATACCATACCCTGCACTAAACATTTTTTTGTCTTTTTGTAAATCCCTCCATTTTTACAAATTGTCGATAGCTCTGACATCGCATTTTTAGCCATCCTTCTTATCTCTGGCTTACAATTTCCATTACTCGTTAGTAGAGATCCAAGATGTAGAAATTCTTCAACCCTCTCCAGATCCGAAAGATTAACGTATCTGCTTATTAGCTGATTGCCTATATCGACTAATTAAACGAATTAAGGACGAAAATATCTTTTTTTTCATATGCATCCATGAAGTTGTCGTTCCTCGGAAATAAAGGAATCCTTTGTTTCGATTATTTTTTTTCTATCTGTCGCCTGTAGAGCATTATCACTTGTTGGGACCTTTCGAATCCTAGAATTCCTAAGATATTATTTGATCTCCTTGCTACTTTCTAGGTCTTCCTCTTCTGCTGTTTCAGAACTGTCATTCGTAAAACTGCTTTTCATCGTAAAGACTTTTTCCATGGATCTTGTTTTAGATTGATGCCATCTTCAAGCTCTGCTATTTGTGTTTGTTTTGGACCACGTCCTTCAGAATGGTACTAGCAATTCATACGAATACTAATTCTTGGGTACGGTAAAGTCACTGGAATGGGGCATTGCATGAGCGGTTGATTAAAGAAGGTTATCAGAAAATAAAAAATAAGATTTTCTAAATAAAAGGGTATTAGAATATAATGTCATGAAGATGATTGTGAAGGTGAGATATGCTGAAAAACTCATACCAGTGAAGATGATAGTATGGACATTATTTGTATCGGAGTGAAACGAAAAATCAACATTGAATTATTGACTATATGGCGTTTCGTGTTTTCGTTTCATATTTCAGTAAAGTATCGTATTAAACAATTTTTTATTGCATATTTAATGTTTTTTTTTTAAATAAAGATGTCGTGAAAGCCTAGTACGTATGTCACCGGCCCTCATGAAATATTTCGATCACATTCTTTCATCCAACAAGTGTATGTCGTCTTGGATATCTTTTCAGTAAATTTTCCTGCCTCCCTTTGAATTGACGTTTATATTGCGATCCCGCGACTCAAGTGGACTTCATAAGGAAACCGAAATACAAGACTCGCCCGGAATATTTTTTTTTTGCGAGTCACATCAATTCTATCTAATATATTTATTTCCATTTACCAAAGTGGATTATTGTACACGATTCGTAAATTTTTCGCCGTAAATATTTTATACACGTCGCAAATGGATATTCGGCTTGCCTATATTTTCCATTTTCTCCCAGGGCCTGGGTGCGGTTTCGCGTGATATAATTTTGTAGCGCTCTTAATGGCCATGTTTGCCGACGAAAAGTGAATTATTAAATTTTTGTTACGCACTTCGTTTTGTTTTTCCGGACAGGGCGCGGTGTCCGCTTTATTCTCACATAGGATGATCGCATTCGACGGATAATGAATTGAGTTTGCATAATCGGCAATTCTTATTACAACTTTTATCCGAATGTATCGAGAAGCGATAATCGATCGAGATATCGTCTGTACACTAATGGCGTTGATAAAATATTTCTAGCGCACTCTACTGAGCGCACACACGAAGATTACATTCTTCTTTATTTTTTTTTATTATTTATGTTTGTATCGAATAATAAATATTCCCTTCGCTCGTATGATGTATCGATCATTTATTTATCGCATATCGCTTGACATGTCTCATATCTGTGTTTGATACCAGTGTCAATATGTCTAGCAGTGTGTTACGCTGCTTCTATCTACTGCGGTGTTTCTTGGAATATTGTATCGTCAACAGTGACAATCATATTGGGATTATCACATTTTGATTAAATGGGACACAATGCTGTTTTATCACATGTCTATGTTAGATGTTCCTATAATAATTCACTATATATATAATTCTTTTTTGAATTATTATATTAATTACGTTGCATACGTTGCATGAAAATTTCGAGGAAAATCATCATCGCGGAATTTAATCACTGATTGCATTATCGATTAAAGTATATTAACAAAGAACAAAGGCGAAGTTGAGCTATTTCCGTTTCTGAAAAACCACTGTCTTTGTTTTCTAGATCTGGTCGGTAGATAGCGACGATTTTTTTAAATTATTTTGACTCATAGCTTTGGTTTTATGAAATGCAACTCATTCAAATTATTAAACGCACAACATGTTCGTAAAGATCCTCTAAGGAATAAGGGAGTATTGGAGCCAAAAGCAATTGAGCGGATGGACAGCGCAGTAGATGGGACCTATGGAAAAAGGTAGACATACCTTATTAGAGAAGACTGGTCCAGGATGGAACGAGGTGGAGACTGGCAAAAACCAGTCGAGACAAGGGAAGGATGCTAGTGGAGGAGGCCAAATCCCATCCTGGGACACGATTGAACTTTTAGTGATTGGATAAGCAAAAAACCAAGTACTCGAATGCCGCCGTAGAAGCGGCATCGAAGTTTTCCGCATCACTCGAATGCCACCGTTATAGCGGCATGAAGCAAATCTATTACGTATCATTTATATATATTTTTTAATGAAAATACCAATATACTGAGCTTATTGCAAAGTTGATTAATCCTAAAAAATGCTTCGAGTTTGCGGTATTGAGGACTTTCGAGTGCAAAAGGTCAAAGGAACAGAAATACACTGGATTTATAGGATATCTAGGGCCCAAGATTTTCTTTGTTTTATAGACAGTTAGAACTTCACCTGTAAGTCGAGATAAATTTCGTGTTTCTGTAGTAAATGCAGTGTTAGATTTTTAA
>JAGXCT010037090.1:8226-45878 GCA_022495035.1 Philopotamus ludificatus | reverse complement strand
CGATATATATATATATATATATATACACCATTTCCCATGACAACACTGCAATACCATTGATAATAAATAAGCTACAAGTCTTTATATAACGTTCATAAAGCACTGCTTTATACTAATGATACCAAAACAACCGTAGATTCTCAAACCGACAGCATTAATCTGCGCAATCACCAAATTATATCAACACGGTATTATTTGAAAAATTTAAAACCCGCGCAGAAACGCCGCATATATATTTTTTAATGATCAGTTTTTGTTCCCCCCTTATTACGCAAATGTTGAGAGTGGATGGTGGTTCGTCTCTCTGTTTAATCTGCGATCGGTCGCTTTATCGTCAATTCTCGGGAGATGGTTTACAAAACGATAATGTATTGAGAACGGGGGAATACTCATTTATCCATCGGCAGCAGGCTTAACAGGTGATAAACCGTCATAAATCAGTGTTTCTGCAATTCTCAACACGACGCATGGATTCGAACAATATAATTTTCAAATAGAAAATAATCCGAGAAATTCAAGTGTTTATTCAATATTCATAATACTCTGCGTTCTTATCGTCTTGATTTATTACGAGAAAATATCATCTTCACATAAAAAAAAAAATAATCGTAAAAGAGAGCGTAATAAGATCTTCTCTAATTACAATGAATTAAAAATATAAACATATCAATCGTCTTTATATTACTGTGCTAAAATTTAAACTCATATCAATCCAATGATCGGCTACGAACGAATCGTAACCGTGTGTTTTGCTATTAATCTTAATTAGACATATCGACAGCTAGTCACTGGTTAGCGAAACTCACTCCTCAGAACTATCTTCGCTTGGATTTGCTAATAGACATAACATTAGAGAAACACGAGGAGGCTTTCAAGGAATTGCCAGCGAAATTAATTCCCTTCCAGTTAAGTTGACTCTGACAAACTGACAATAAAACGGAACCTTCCACTTTCGATAAAACGAAATGCGAATCGCCACGGTGCTGGAATTATTGAACGGCTGAACTTTGTTCTTCAGTAGAACGTATCGAAATGAATTGCATTATAATGAAAGCCGTTTTCTACTAATAATGTGTATTTTGGCAAAAGAATATAATAAAGAATGCGTATTCTAGATACATAAGTGTAGAAGTTTCGCTAATGAAAGCAAAGCAAGAACTAGTCTGAACTGAAAGATATCTATGGCATTATTATGCTTTACGATTAAATTTATGAGCTCGCCCCATTTCTACCGAACCGTTTGTTTTCACACCACTCCATCACAAAACCACCTCATCAATTCATTACTTAACTTTTCATCAGTCATTCCATCAGTCTGTCTGCGCGTTTCGGCCCTTTGCTCAATTTCGCAACCTTGAAATATAAACAACAGTGTTATATTTAATAATGCATTTCTCAAAAATGCATAAAATTTGATAAAACCATAAATAAAGAAATAAAATAAAACAATAATTATCAGTAATGATTCTTCAGAACTTTACTGAGAACAAATTACTTTAGATAATTTTAATTAAAAAGTTGATTTTAAAATGTATCAACTTTTTAACTAAATGCGATATCAGCCATCGAATAAATTAAATTTGAATTTGAAAAAAAAATCTTAGACCCATCTCAAACTGAGTCCTGACTTTTATGCAGTTTTGAAGAAATAACTATAATAAATACTCTAGTTTTCTTTCATTTTTCTGCCATTACTTTATAAGCGTATCCGTATAGAGATCTTAATATATTGATAGCGTAAAGATACTTGCGAATCGAGTACAAATATCTTTGATTTTATAATAATCGAAAAACACAGAGACTTGTTTTACGTCTTAAAAAACTCCGTTAGTTGAAAAAAATATTTAAAACGTATACTTGAGTAATCCATGAAGATAGAGAAAGAAATACTCAGAAAACCAACAGCTGAATTTCACGTATCTAAAAAATAAATATGGTGCGTAGAATCAAACTGCCATGGGTGTATATTATTATCATGATGCAATAGACAATTCTGAATATTAACATGTTATATCCTGATATATTTATTTATTTGGCTACGATGGATGAATGGCATAACAGAAAGATTTTATTCACCCATATAAAGATTTGATAAAGCTTCTAAAGACACTAGAGATGCAAGGGGAATGAGTCACTCACACTAATATTCCCCCAAGTGTCAAACCACGACACTGGTTAATTTTTAATATTATTTCAGCTGGATTGAAATGAATATTATGTTTTATAATTATGTATTAATTAGGCATTAAATTAATTAATTCCAACGCGACAAGCTACCTACATAAATATGTTTATAAAACATGCAAAAGGAAATGCTACAGCTCTGGTCGATGGGGTCAATTTTGTATGAAAATAGACCCCAAGCATTAAAAGTTATTGATGAAGAATTCAATCAGAATTGACATTTAACAAAAATGGATTATTCTAAAAATAAAAATAGTTATTCATGACGCGCAAGTGACGTATGTACACGACGGCCCGCCGCAACTGAGCCGCGAGCGCCGCACGCGCTACGGAGTTCGCCTTCCACTCTGACACGTGTGCGGTTTCACTCACACTTGCACATGCGCGATGTTTTTCTCGCTCGCATCCCGTACGGAGCGAATAGAAACGCATATTGTTGTTTTTATTTTTTTTTTCGCAATTGCGGACAATAAAGGTCATCGATTATTTATAATAATTATTCTTTAGACTTTTTAGACAAATAGTTTGTGACATGTAGGATTTATATTAAAAGAGTTATTCGAAAAAATAATTGGGATAAATAAAAATAATTTGGGACCCCAAAAATTTGGCGTCCCAAATAGGCATCGGCACGATTGGAATAACTAACTACCAGTGCCATGTGTTGTGAGTATCATACATCAGTTTGATAAGTTAACCGCGACTGCGGAAGTTAGTACCCGAATAGGTTAACTTTCCGGCAAATATCTATGAATTCTTTATGACACTGGCAAGGGGGAAACGTAAGCGTGAGAGACTCATTGCCCCTGCATCTTTAGAATCTTGAACGAACCTTTATATGGGTGTAATAGGGTTCTGCCATTCATCCATTCATTATGCTGTCGCCGACTTTCCTTGGAAATCCAGCTACAAACTCCATGTGTAGTCTGTACTTCTGTATGTTTAATCATACATCCGATACATGGACGTTGCTGAAAGCGGACAATAACCGGTAAAATAAAATTAGAAGGAAAACGGTGGTTGAGAAGAAAGAAGCTGTCGTGGCTCTGCAACATTCGTAGCTTGAGCCGATTAGGTGTATCAGAATTGTTCCAGCTCGCCAAAAATATGGAAAAAAAACAAAAACAAATAGATCGCCTGCGGACAAGTCACCTGAAGATGAAATCCATCGTCAAATAGTGAAAATAAATCTAGAACCCGTAAGATTCATTAGTAAATTAGAGTTTTAGCTAATTTTTTTCATTTACAAATTTATTCGCGTACGTAAATTTATCCAGCGGTTGAAGGGTTGAATATTTTCGAATGATCGTATAATTTGATGAAGAAATGAAAAGTTTGAAAAACTATGCAGTATTTAGTTTTGTAATACCTCATAAACACTGCTTTGTGCCTCCGGTTTAGACTAATCCATCGTTGGTTTCAGGGGGGCGTTTACTTGGTAAATCTGCTGAACGTTTACGGGCCCGGCCTCGCCATCCTCTTCGTGGTATTTGTAGAAGCGGCCGGAGTCTGTTGGATTTACGGAGTGGACAGATTTTCGTCGGACGTCGAACAAATGATCGGCCATCGTCCAGGATTATTTTGGCGAATTTGCTGGAATTACATAAGCCCCGTGTTTCTATTGGTGCGTTTTCCACCCCTATTACGTTTTAATCATGCAATCGACCAACTAACCATTTCATACGTTTCCAGTGTATCTTTATATTCTCGTTGTTATCATACAAAGAAATGCTCGGCGGTGAGTATAAATACCCCGATTGGACCATCACAGTCGGATGGATACTCACAGGATCATCGGTTATATGGATTCCACTGTATATCATCTACAAACTGTGCATTACACCTGGAAAACTGATACACGTAAGTTGAATAATAATAATAATATATATATATATCACTAGTTTCAAAAGAAATCTTTATATATACACTCACATTATCGCGAAGTATAAAGTAGATAGTGCAACACTAGTCGCACTGAATTGCACTTAACAGTTAAGGGATGCACATGCATTAAAGGGGCTCCAGGACGTGCACACTGAACAAAAGGGGGGATTACAGTCTTCGGTAACCACTCCAACTTTCCGTTGACAGATAGTTTCAGTAGAAAATCAAGTCAGTTTGGCCTTCGGCGAAATGGTGATCGATATTATCGATGCATATTTATTCGCAATCTATATTATTTTTTAGATTATTATTATATTAATAATAATAATATTGATAATGTTATAAGCTTATATATTTTCAGCGTATTCAATTCATTATGAAGCCTGAAATTTCGGTGCCATCTACCAACTATTGTACGGGAACAGATGTGTGACCCACGCGTTCTTCCGAGGAGTGGTTAGTATGAAACCGTAAAAAACGAGAAGTATTCCATGCATTTTTGGAATTCGATCACTCGGAACGAGGCGATGTGAAGGAAAATAATTTTGTTCGTAGACATTTTTGAGTTTACATCCATAATACAGCATCATCGATTATTTAGCATGATAATAAATGCAATATTCATTTTTGTTTGACAAAAAAAAACTATCAACATTCACCGTTACAATAAATAAATTAAGAATGTAGTGTGTTCAATATACATATTATTGCATATATTCAATATTTGTATGATAATTGATAATAAAAAAGGCTGGTAAGTGTCCAACGAGAGAGCCATTTGATGAAACTTTCACATGAAAGTTATATAGATTATATTACTATGATAGATGTTGTCTGTGTATGAGTTTAATATTATTCTTATAATATCTTTTAATGAAATGCTGGAACGACTATAAATATTTGTTATATATCTAATTTATCTATGCATGATATATTATATCAAATACGATATATGTTAATCAATATTATATAAAAAATAAATGTGTATGTATTTGATTATATTTTATTTTATATGCGACTTGAGGGCAATGAGTCGTATATGAAAATAAAAATATATTCAATTATATAGGTGTATCGTTTAATAATAATATATATACATGATAATATATCCCGGCTTGAATCATATATAAATAAAAAAAGTACTAATTATACCGAAAGATTTTGATGCAAAAGCGTTTGACTGTTAAATATTTAGCAGACTACATCGGCGGAAATGCTCTATTACCAGTAACAGTAATTATAATAAATCTCTTCCACTAACTAGTGCAGTAAATTTCCACAAATATACATTGAAATATTATAATATGTTTTTGTAGTGCTTTAACCATATTAGTATGATATTAATATTACAATATAAATATAAATAGTATATATGCCATAATTAAAATGAGTATTTTTACATAATTACTGCCAGCGTTAGAAAAATGATTGAATATGCTTCGACGCTTTAAAACTCATAAATATATATAAAGCTTTATTATTGGGTAAATCATTAAATAACCAGTGTATTTCATTAATTAATAATAAATGGTGGTCAGTGCATATTCACATCATCTTAGGCAATAATTGCACGTAATTTGAACCAAACACGTATAAAATTAACAAATCAAATTTAAAGAATTTAAATGATTTTGGTTACCATTTCCATACATATAAATAATTTTGAAAGTCCAGATCTATAGGTGTTCACTAATCATTTACATTTAACATTAATCGAGACATATTTTTATGCAAAATGTTGCCAAAAAACATCTGAAATCATTTATTTCAGCGAGTATTTCAGTAATAAAGCTTTAATTATTAAGTAATATTTAATAAATGGTTATTCAAACCACGTTTTAGAAAATATTTACTGTCGTATTTTATCATTGTGACGTGTATTTGCAACACTAAACATACTGGAAAATAGTGTGTAACGTTAAAAAATTAATCATGTAATCGATGTTAAATGTTAGCTATTGTGAAAAAAAATATTCATATACCTACATATATAGAAGTATATTTACACATTTGATATAGCGGAATTTTTGTAATAATTATAATAAATCGTGTTACAGCCATTGCGCGATTTTTATACATTTACAATTATATTAATATATCCATATTATTATAATATGTATATTTTGTGTTATGATTACTGAATGTTGTATGTAAATTAGAATTTTGTTGTATTATTCTACGGTTTCTCATTCCAGCCATATGAGAAACTGTCGATTGTCAATGATATTATAAATTTTATGTTAAATATTTTGTTTTATTTTTTCATACCCATTTTCCCTATAGCTGATATTTTAAATAAAATAAAACTAACAGCTCCACTAACATGTCTTCTATTTAAAAAAAATAATTTCAAAAGATTAATATAACAGTCATTAAATACAAATACTATATATAATAGAATATAAACATTCAATATAAAATTGTTAAATATAATTCTTTAAGAAATCGATAAAGGTATTGTCACAATTTTTTTAAATCTCTTTTAAACAAGTGATATGACCATTACGATATGACACTGTCGTAAATAATATAACAAGACCAAAGATAAATATACGAACAAGGTTCGCGGTCGGAATGTTGCCATTGTAAAAAATATTAAACGTCAAAAAATTAACCATAAACAAATGATTGAAATGATTTTGATGAAGATTTGTATAAACGCTATTACGTTTTAAATTACATAATATATATACATATATATAAATTTATAAAAAAAATATGTATTGTGTTACAATATGGATACTCTCAAATAATTACTATTTTAGTATATTCGGCATGCATTATTTTTAATTTGACACAGAAGCAGTCAAAAATAATTCTTTCGTATGATGAATATAATTTCATTTCGAAACGATAAAATGTTGTTAAAATTATAATGATAATAACAGTTGTATTTAAAAAAATAATTTTAGAATAAATATTATATTTATCTATCACAAAAATGTTTTCTTTTCTTTGGAAAATATTTAATGGATGGAGAAAGGGGGGAAATTAAGGGTTGTCAATTTCACTATGGACCAATAGAGGGAAACAGCGGGGTTATTTATTAGATGGCGTTTGGGGGAGCATTTTCAATTAGGCTCCCCATGGTGGAAAATCGCGCATACTAACCAAGCGCAGGGAAATCGTGATCAAGAAGGCGATTTCCCCAACTGAGGTCCGGTCTCGCATTTTGGCCGAGAAGCCTCCGTTGCAAAACTCCTATTAGGGGAGTTTGGGCGTAAAATTTTTATAGAAGGGATTTGCGGCAACGCAGTCTCTTCCTTAGACTTCAAAGGATTAATTGTAGTTTTAGGTCGAGTAGATACGTTGTCATCATCAAATAGAAGAATCTATGAAAGATCACGGAAATGTCTCGGAAAATTTACAACCTAAAATTTGTGATGACAGAATTTTCACGCTCCACGTTATGTATTTTAATAATTGTGACTTTTTTATAATCAAAATGCATTTTTCCATTGTTTTAACACAGTGATGAACAAGAATATATGTGAAGAGATTCATTAGCACTCACTAAGTCACACATTTGATCAATGAAGTTAAATCTAATCAGGAATTATCAGAGGGGGCTGAGGAGGTACAGCTCAGTTGCCCCCGGCCACTCATTTTCTCTGAAGGGCTCTGCAAGTAATATAATCAACCCTCTTATAACACTTACTCTAAATCAATGTTTTTCACAAAATGCTAATATTTTCTATATCAAGTTATATACATATTTTGTAAATACATAATACATTTCCAAGCGAAATAAAGATAAATGCTTTTGGTTGACAAGGCATTTTGTAGAAAACAGGAAATAAGAAGAAGAGTTATAAGAGAACTGACTGTATAAGCACTATTTTGCAAACATAAACATAAATTATAACATCTCATTACCCACTTCACATACAACGTTCTTCATATGATAAAAGGTACATAATCAGTGGTAAGCGAGAATAAAATTCCAAGATCGATTTTACTTACATCATCGTAGTAAACCTACATGTCTTTTTTGACACTCCTAACACTCCCTTTTAGCTAAATATAGAAATAAATATTAGCTAAAATAAAGGTAGAATTGCTGTTGATTCACAAAAATAATAAAGTAAGCTATATTATGTTTAATTTTATATCAACTTGTGTAGAATAGAAGCTCAATTCATCATAGAAAATCTTTAATTGAGCCCTCCAAAATACAAAGAATCCAGAAAATCACAATTGAGAATCTCAATCTTCTTACTAATATGAAATGAGCGGTAATACCAAACATTTGACTCTATATTACTTTTCACCTAGATTGAATTACTTTCAATCACTCACTAAAGTTATAATTTTCTACATTTGGGACAACTTATTTTTGAGTATAAATTATTTATGATATAAATATAATTATGATAATAAGAAATAAATGATAAGTATAGGAAAACATTGAATACATTAACGATCGGTGTTCCCATGTACAGCAAAACTGTGCATTTGCATTAGTCTTGTGAACAATTATAAAAATATATAAAATATTGTAATAATTATAAAAGAATGCTGAAGATTCCAAATGATTTTTGTTACTTAACACATCTTTTGCGGGCGCGGTTTGGGCTGTCCGGACAACGGTAGCGGGCATATCCACGTATAGCTTGTAGTGGCCAAAATTGAATAAAAATTTAATACACCTTCATAAACACCTAACTTGGCACAATGGGTTCTAATTTAGGGACCCAAAAATCTTTTGAGAACCGAAAAGGATGATCCCGCACATAAGTTTGTTGAATCCGTTGAAGGTCGCGTTCATATGTGTCCAGATATGAGAACATATGCGCTCCGATTTTTGTTATTAACCAAAAAATTTATAGATGTCACAAAAATCGATAATTTTAATTTCAATGTAAAGAACTCTGAAACTGTGATCTCGTTTCCCGCATACAGCGCCCAGTATTTTCAGAAAAGTAATTACAATCTCCCGGGTTCAACAGTTGGCCGCAATCAGACTGTGATCTGGGTTGCCCGCAAAAGATGTGTTAACATGTCTAATCTAGTCGTGCCAATGGGGTATATTTCGTACCCCGAGCTTTCTCGAATAACTTTTTTAATATATATCCAACATGTCCCAAACTTTTTGTATTTGTCTAAAAACGTCTAAAGAATAAATATTATAATCATTGTGCAATTGTAAAAAAAATCAACAATATTCGCTGCTGTTGCCACGCGCGCAATGTTTTTTCTCTCTCGCATCCAGTATGATGTGCCAAGTGTGCGTGAAACGTGCGACTGCCACGTGCTGCGAGACATCACCGAGAGAGTTGTCATTTACGCATTATATTAATGTTCTATTTTTATATTAGTGTTCATATACATTTTCACGCATAACAAATATTTTAAAGTTTGTTCGCTGCAATGAATTTAAACACAAAATCCCATAGCATTAAACACACGCAATATAAGAAAAGAAAGATCACATTTTTCAAATCGCTATTAACTATTATTAAAACATTCAAAGCATTGGCTCTAGGAAATTAAGATGACCTCATGCAAAACTATCATTTTTAAATGATAGAGATATTATGGCTGATACAATTTTAATAAATTTAATTTCACACGGATGTGTAATAAAATAAATAAGAATATTGATTTTAATTGATCACTTTTGGCATATATAGAATGTCAATGTAGCTTCCACGAGCATGAAGGAATAAAAATGGCCAACAAATTAGCAATTAAAACGTTCTTAAAAATATTAAATATTTAAATCAATATAGCATTCATAATGAGAAATAAATATGTTAGATATCATAATTTGGGATATAATAAAATTGAGCTATTTTAACAGCCGATGTGATCTATTGTGGACCCGAAGTTTTTGATTTTTCTCGAATAATAAGGTAATATAAATCTTAAGTTACAAACTTTTTAAATTTGCCTAAAAAAGTCTAAAGAATAAATATTTTAAATAATCATTGTCCTTTACTGTCAGCAATTGTGAAACAATAAAAAAAAAAAAAAACAATATTCGATACTGTTTACTGCGATGTTTTTTCTCACTCGCATCCAATACAATATGCCAAGTGCGAGTGACACGTGATGCAAAAGCTTAAGTAAAAAAAGGAAGATATTGATAAAGAATTCATCAATATCCAGACTTGAAATGCTTGGGGTATCTGAGAGGCCCCCTTTGGACGACGCAGTTGTTTTCGAGCCGCCATGATGGATGGGTTAAATCAATACACAAAATATGAAAAAACCCAATAATCATTTAATCAAAACACAATTTATATGAAAATATTTATTTACAAAATAACACAAATACTAACAAATTTATTATGATGCGTCATCGTTGGTTTTTATTCTTTTTGAAGCCCTTGGATTTTTTTCTAGATTATTCAGTGGATTATCTTGTCTCGCCTAAATAAATAGTCATAGATTATCATTATTTATTTATAAATGAATATGGTATCAATTATTTATCATTAACATACCTTATATTTCAATGCTCTGCTGCTGCCATAATTTAATTTTGTTTTTTTTCGTTTTAATGTAGTATTTTTTGTAAAAGTCGTATTTCCAATACCCTTTACATTTTTTAAAGCTTCAGGAATAATATACTCTGGCACATCAGATAAATGATGTTGAATGCGAACAGTATGCAAGGCTTTGTCATGCCTAAGAGCCAATAAATCTTGAGGGTTATCTTCAAAGAATGACTATAAAGAGAAATATTCATAAATAATTATATATTTTATAAATTATTTATAAGAATTACACATTATTTTAGACTAGAAATGTTACTAAGACAGATAAATGTTTAAAAATAAATAATACCTTAAGTTTTTTACAATTAAGTAATTCCTGCTTAATTTCTTTGAGCCTCGCCTCCCTGACTGCAATTCTAGTCACCGCCCTCCAGGCATCTTTCGACCTATATCGAAAACCTTCAACTTGATCCAGACAAAATTCATATGTTCTAAAAAAAATATTAATTTAAAAAATGGAATACATTGGTATGTATAATTATGATGAATTGATTAAACATAATGGATACTGATAATTTCAAAAATATTTAGTCAATCCTTCTATAGTGCTAAGATAGGGACCAAGCTATAGAAGACTAAGTTAATACATCAAACATTTTACCATTAACATATTTTAAATGGCTTTGTTCTATTTTTAGTCTGATCACATGCGCGAGTTATATTTTGTTGTCAACCATTGACTTATATTTCGTAAATCGCATTTCGCAATCTAATAAATATTTACGAAATATGTAATTTGACCTTGAAAATTTAGGGCTCTAGAAATAAGCACTATAGGAGGGACTGTAGAACACAACGCTCTATAGGAGGATACTGTACTTTATTAATTCATGTTTACTTAAATCTGAATAAAATTTGAAATTATCAAGATCCTATTACATATAAAATTATTTCAGAGAGAAGATTTGGTCAACAACAATTAGATCAGTACATATTTGCACTATCATTTCGGAATCAAATTATCTTATCATCATGATATTTGTATTGATGTGAGTGATGCATATGTTTTTATGTTTGTAAAATTGAAATATTTATTATAACAAATACAACCAATTAACAAATTTTAATCTTTTCAAACCAATGCATCACTAACTCATAATTATAAATAATTATTTAAATATAATTTAGAATACTTACTTTAAAACATTTTCCATATTATAAGCTTTTGTTAAATGATCCTCAACATTTTCTAATAATGTATTTTCCCTCATTGATACGAACGATAAAACCTGACCCTGTAAAAATAATTTAATTATAAGCATGTGAATTACATATTATCTTTAAAACAATAATTAAAATACAATGTCTGCAAACAGAATATGGTTTAATGGTTTTCATAGACTACTTGAATTACATGGGATAATAAAATGCATTTACCTGATCGTTGCCACGAGCCGTTCTTCCAGCTCTATGTACATATGAACTAATATCAGGTGGAAAATCAAAATTAATAACGTTTGAGACACGTTGAAAATCTATTCCCCGGGAAACACCAGATTCTTTATCTTTTTTCCGTTTAGATGGCAATTGTCCTTTCTATAAAATAAAACACCAAATAAATATTATCTAAACTAAACAAATTGTTTCTAAAGCTAATTTAATATTTTAACTACATTAAAACAGCTGAAACGATAATATATAAAAATGAAATAATATAAATTGTAAAGAAATATTAACAATTACCTTATTTCTCTTTTCTGAATCATTATTCAATAATCCACCGTCCGGATTTTCTAACGCTTTTTCATCAGATGCAATAATTATTTGATATACATCTTTATTGAATTGATTCACAGCTAAACATCTGATAGCCGCTGGCAATTCTGAGTTAAGAACGCAAGCGGGTATTTTAAATTGCTCCAAATATAATTTTAATCTTTAAAATTAGACGTATTAGATTAATAAAAATAATCATGTATTAAAGTCGGGATAATATTTAAACACTTACTTATAACACCGATCAACAGTTCTAACAAATATGATTGTTTTTCCTCGGACAAGATTTAATTTTAATAATGCATAAAGAATTGTCGCTTTGTCATTTTCCTCTGCCTTTACATGATAATGTTCTAGTTGAGAAGTCGGTGCTAATTCAGGTTCTTCTAATTTTAATATAACAGGGTTACGCAATATAATTTTTTTCAAACTTTGAACATCGTCGGAAAGTGTGGCAGATGCTAACACAGCTTGATAAACTTTTGGCATATAACTGAAATTATTGAAAAATAAATAACGGAATATTTCTCATATATAGACGATTAAAAAATAATTACCTTAGAAGGCCCTTAACCTCGTCCTCATATCCAAATGAAAATATAAGATCGGCTTCATCAATTACTAAGATCTCCAAGCTAGATTTTAATATTATATGATTGGCCTTTAAATGTGCCAAGGCTTTTGATGGTGTAGATATAATTATATCAGGTTTCTCTAATAAAAGTGGCTTAAACAATTTAATATCCCCATCTACTGATAAATCTACACAACGAACTTCTCGGGCACATTTTAACGTTAGGTCTGCAATAGCAGAACAAATCTAAAATAAAAAAAATATTAATATTAAAAATCGCTCACACGCATGGTTTATAAACATGATATGGGCATATATTCATTACCTGACTACAGAGTTCCTTGCTTGGAGCAAGCATTAAAGCTTTGATACATTGCTGTGAATCATTTTGCTTAGTATTAAGAATTCGTTGAATAACTGGAATTGAAAATGCAGCAGTCTTCCCTGATCCAGTTCTGGCGCGTACTAGAACATCTTTTCCTTCCAACAGCAATGGAATGGCTTGCTCTTGAATTAATGTCGGCGTTGACCAACTTAATTTAGCGATTGCCTAAAATGTAAATTATACCAAATAGAAAAATGGTTTATAATTTTATTCACTATATCATTATCAAAATCAATCAAGAAAATTGATAAAATAAAAAACGGCCACATAAAATAATAACAAATGTATTTTGTAGGTTAGGATGTATTAAGACAAATAACGATTAACCTACGTAAAAGGAATTAAAAACATTTCCGTCAACGGTGACAAATGACATAAACAACGTAATTATAATAATATCCGAAACAAATATAAACTTTTAGGAAAACACGTTTTAATGATAAACAATACATTAGCATGTCACATATAACATTAATTAACCAAACCTTTAAAATTCTGTCATCCAATCCCATCTCATGAAAATTTTTAAGCTTTTCATCCTCAATATCATTATTTTCACCCATGTTGAAAAAGCACTACACCCTAACCAAACACCGACACTAATAATGGCCGAACTAATAATGTTGCCAGTTACCAAAAATACATTTGACATTCGACTTATTTAATATCAATAATAATAAATTTTATTTCAAATATTGAAGATGCATTTAATTTATAAGTTAAGCTTTCTCAAATTTATAAATTAATTTGTATTTTCAGTAAATATTCACAATCTTCTAAAGAATCGTTTATGTTGATGACCTCTATTGCTTTAATTTAATCAAAATTTCAATTGTTATATTATTTCATTTTGAATGAGCTTTATTTGATATTGAGCTTTTGATGATATTAAAATAAATAATGATGTACATATTTTGCCCCGGATGAGAATATATTGGTTTCTAAACACTCGTACTTAAAATTGGCGACTAACGTAAAATGTACACGAAGGGTTCGTGAACGCATTTATACTTTCCACCCAGTAAGTTTTTCATCATGTCAAATAAATTAACACGAACGATTAAGAAAAGATTTTAATTATATATTCTACATTTTGATAAGATCATTGAAATTATTTCCATCTTTCTGATGATTACTTTGCCTGCAAACAAATGCAGTTGGTATATGTAGTTGTCTGTCTATTTGTATTGACAGTTGAAGTCTTTGCATTATTCACCCTGCTGGTTATTCTAACCGCACACATGACCTGCTAATCCGAAAAAAATAATAGAGATATTATTAAATACTTAATAATATTTCTATTCCTTAATATTAATTTAATTCTTAATATTAAATTTTTCTTAATATTAAATCCTTAATATTAATTTTTATGAACACGAAGAATGGCAAAGTAAAAGCCATACGAAATCATCATCATCATTATATTCATTTTATTTACATTTTTTTTATAATATGCATTTTTGAAAAAACGAGAAAAATCAAGTACCCATAAAATAGGTCATGTCAATTCAAATAATTCTAATTACATATATACTATGCACAATTTATAAATCATTTCTTTATTATTTTTAATTGCAACACACTTTCAACATATGGACTTTCAGTAATAGAGAAGTGTTTAATAGTATGATTAATAAAAATATAACAACAAATATATATAGCTATAACATTTTAAAATTATTATTAAATACATAAAATTACATCTTTATATCTTAATATTATCGTAATTGATCAATTTTCTATTATCATTTCCACTGTATATTGTTTTAATCTCATATTTGTACACTGTTAACATGTACATATATATTTCTGAATATATTTAATTAAAAATACCTTGATAAATTGATACATAGTCCTATCTATTTGAAAAATGTAAAACACTGGAAAAAAGGAGTATATAAATATATCATAAAACAAGTTTATATATAAATTATCTTAAATGAACATTTTAATAAAAATCAATACCTTACTTAACCATAAGAAAGAGCAAACAGTATAACGGGATATTTCAGTAAAATAAATTTATTTTT
The DNA here is from genome assembly GCA_022495035.1 of Philopotamus ludificatus. Classification (NCBI taxonomy): domain Eukaryota; kingdom Metazoa; phylum Arthropoda; class Insecta; order Trichoptera; family Philopotamidae; genus Philopotamus; species Philopotamus ludificatus. Next base: position 30,602 of record JAGXCT010037090.1, on the reverse strand, counting down.
GTTCTTATTACTAAACAATAAAACCATTGATAGCAGGTGTATGTATTTGTATATCCAACCGTAGGGGTGCAACAACGTGTAGGTCAGTTTCAATTTTTGGCAAGTTTACCGGTGTATCCTAAAAAAATATATATTGTAAATAATACAAAAAACGATTGTACTGAGAATATTCAATATACGAATCAACATACGAATAACTGAAACCGATACAGCATCCATTTTCAATTCTACTGATTTTGGTTTCTCACCAAATTTTTGGTATGGGTTATACTTGCGTGCAATTAAATCATGAAATACATTATTTATTCTATCTTTAAAATCTGGTACACTTTTCTTCCACAAAAATTCAGCCAAAAAGGCCACATGTTGTTTTTTTGTTATCACATACAATGGTAAATTTCCTCGAAAATCTCTCCACATTCGTTCAATATTTTGAGTGTGAGCTCCTGTTGTCGGATCAACAAAATGAATACGATGGTTGACTGTAAACTGTCTGTAACCGTCATTCTCTAATCCATCGTAACTTTCTGTTGTATCAGACATAATAGTTGTGCCTGGCAGCACCCATTTATTCAAAATTGCCCAAAATGTATTCCTTGAATTGTTTTTGACGACCTCTAGAAACATGTTAGTACTTCCTCTCTCCAAACCTCCGAATATCCAAAATCCTTTAATAAACCGTCCATTTTTCAATTTTTTTTTGCAAATTTCGATTGCACTTATCTCTACTACTTTACCGTCTCCGCCCATCATCTTTTGTGTATCATCCACCCAAGCTATGCATAATTCTCGACAAAATCTCAACCATTTTAAAACATTTTTCAAACTCCACCTTAACTGTTCCATTAAAAATTTCGAGCGAGGGTATGGCATAACAGCCCAAAAGGCTGTGAATATGCAGATATCTTGAAAATTTAAATTATCTTTAGAAAACCAAGTTCCATCAAATAGCGATGCTGAAAATGGGCATGTAACATTTCTGATTTCTTCTTCATTTACAATTAAAGTTCCATTACAAACAAAAATATTATTATCTAATGTGCACTCTTTGGAGCAATCTGGACACGTTAAATTTCTACGCAGTGTTTTATGTTTGTATAAAAACTCCATGAGTTTGTCTGTATTAGATACAATTATAAAAAAATCGTGCAGAGACATTTTGGACTCCATGTTGGTTAATTTCCGACTAGAATATATAAAACTAATTAAACTTAATTTTTTTTATATTTTCTATATATATTATCTTATATTTTACTATCAAAACACAGTCAGGAAGCAGGGAGTGACAGCTGTCATGCTATGGCAGTGTTGCTAACAAAAGTTAACGAAAAATACAGTATTAATGTATTTGTTAGATCTAGGCAGTTTATGATTGAGAGGCTGCATTAACGATTTAAATTTTAAAATAAACAGCGGGCCGTACAGTACAATGCCATGGAATAAAAAATATAACTTGTAAACTGTTTTACAATAAAAAACCTTGAAATAAAAATTTAAATGAATCAAAACGCACAAAAATATTTTGTCTCTCTCTTTTTCAGCCGGCTAAACACATACGAGTGAAAATGTTACCATAAAGATTTTTTTTAATATAATTATATATTATAAAGTTGACCGATATTTTTTCCTATTGTTTACGTGGGATATAATTTGCGGGCGCGCAAAATGACATTACAATCACAAAATTACATTACATTACAATTTAGTGACGTTTTATTCACTCTCACTGGCAACATTGATGTCGGCACATAACCTCGCAGGGCACTCAGCTGTAGACGATGAGGCTGTGGCGGACGTTGTTTGCAGCGCGAGCAGAGGCGATACGGGTTGATGCGGCGCGTGTGGTCCGCGTAGCCATAGTCGGAGCTCCCAATGCCGGCAAAAGCACGCTGATCAACAACATTGTTGAACGACATGTCAGACTCTAATTCTTTTCAATTTAGCTGAAAACTACCCATTAGCTTCTATCACAGTGTAAAAAATCAGTTGTCTCAAGCATCGTAGTTATTTTTAGATTTAAACCAATTTGATTGCACCATGAAACAACGGGAAACATTTTTTATTCCGAGGGCATCGTGTATCACCCGATCGGTACTGTAGTGTTTGTTATCAATTTTTGGATATCATCACATCTTTATATGGACATCTCCATGTTGCTTTTACATATAATAATATAAGTGGCCTTCTATCCCTGAGGTGGGTCTTTTCCACCTGGAGGACACTACGCGAACTCCAGCAGAGACACAGCCGTCCCAACCCTGACGCCTGGACTGTGATAGCCGTCTTCCAGGTTATCTAGGCTCTTCGAATACGGGTCAGATCACCAGCCATGAGCCCGGGAGCTGAGCTGCCAACTCGCGGATTAGAACAATAATAATTAGATGAAGCTTGGGCCAATTCGTATTTAATTTACGGTCTGTTCGGGTTCTACAGGCACCCCCTGAAGCACACACTTTACCGAATTTGTCTGGATAGCAGCCTGGCTCTTCATAGCTCCGTAGAATCTAGGAAACCATGATTGTACCAACCGCCATTGCCGCGACGTACAATTCCGACAAGTGACAACACTTGATTCATATATATGCTTAAAATAACTTCAAACAACATTAATTTATATCTGTACCAATAATTATAACTATTTCTGTTCCTTGTTTTTAGACATGTGCCGCTTCAAATAAAGTTCACACCACAAAATCATTATGCAGAGCAATTTGTGTCAGTGATAACACGCAGATTATATTTTTAGACACTCCCGGAATAGTCACAGAAAGTGAAACGAAAAAGTATGTAACGTAAATCTTCAATTGCTTATAAAATATTACATTTATCTTTAGTAAGATCGTGTATTATCTATTAGCTGTAATATAATGCTTTCATATTTCAGATACAATTTACAAAAGAGTATGGATGCAGCTTATTCAAGTCTCCGAGAAGCGGATATCATAGGAGTGATACACGATATCAGCAATCCATATTTAAGAAATTCCCTGGACAAAACAATTATAAAGATCTTGCAAAAAAATGATACTATACCCAGCTTCCTTGTTTTAAATAAAGTAACTTTAATTTTATAATTTATTTATTACTTTATGAAAATATTTTACAATTCATTATGAATATTTATTTCCTTGAAAGATTGATATTCTAAAATCCAAACGGGTTTTATTGGATTTGGTGAGACTATTATGTTGTAATAAAATAGCTGGTAATACTATATCTAAATCGACAAAACCACCTAACGATGCATCAACATCAAGAGGATATGATGGATTTTCAGACACCTTCATGATATCTGCTCTGGAATCTGATGGAGTTAGCTCTATAAAAGTAAGAATCTTTTTCAGCAATAAATGATATTTTTTTGGAAATTGTGTTTATATTTATTAATCAAATAAAATATTTGTTATTTTTAGGACTACTTGATAAAAAATGCTAAACCCGGTCAATGGATATATCCAGAAAATTATTGGACAGATCAAACACCTGAAAAGCTCATAATTGAAATAGTTCGTGCCAAATTGCTGGATTATTTGCCACAAGAAATTCCATATAAACTAGTAACCGAATTAGAATATTTTGAAAATATCGATGATAAAATGACATGTGCCGTTATCGTAAATTGTCCTACGGACCGAATTTTAAAATTTGTCAGTGGGGCAGGAGGTGGCAAATTACATCAAATCTCAAATTCAATTAGGAACGATTTAACTAATATGTTTCAAAAATCTGTATTATTCTCCATTAATTTAAAAGCTTCAAAAAAATTACCTAGTTAAATAAAATACGCAACTGGTTATAAATGTTTGTATATATTTTCTGTTGTTTAATTTTAATTTAGCAGTACTTTTATGTGCATATATATTACAAAAAATAAAACCATCGAATTTTTACAAAAAAATATTTAATCACATTTTCATATTTATAGTTTGGGCTTTGCGGTGCAATCATCTAGTCATGCCTTCACAATTGCTTTGCCGGTATTTTCACCGCGGAGCATACCAACAAAAGCATCAAACATGTTATCAAAACCATCGGTAACCGTCTCCTTGTATTTTAATTTATCCTCTTTGATCCATTTCAAATTCTGTTGTATACCCTCGGTCCATCTGGGTGCCCATCTGTGTACAATGAAACCTTCCATTTTTAATTCGTTAAAAACGAATGTTGGCTGAAGAATTGGTACTGAAATGTGTAAAAATATAAATATTCAATTATTCCAATATAAATTAAAAAATGTATATAAATATTTAAAATTACCTTTCGGAAGTTGGTTAACATCCGTATTATAAGAGGAGATTGATCCACAGACTGAAATTCTTCCATACTTGTTCATTCTGTTAATTATAACAGAGCTCAAATTTCCACCTACCTGAATAGTAAAACAATATAATTGTTTAATTTATAATAAATATTTAATTTCTTGAGTTATGATTATTTGGATGTCGAATTTATTTTTTTATGGTTTGGTCACATTTATTATTATTATTAAACAATGATTTCCCTTCAAAGGAATCAACAAGAAACTTTATTTTAATATAGTCACAAAAGGAAGGATAACTCAATACCTTTTTGAAGACTGGTTTAACTGATCCGTCACGGCGTCCCCAAACCAATTGTTAAAATATTAATGAATTCTTCATCAATATCTTGACTTTTTATTTTAAAAAAATAATTATTCTAAGAATAAAAGTAGTTATTTATGATATACTTCATAATTTGGTCGATAGTTTGGATTTTTCTACTGATCAATATGATGCATAAATAACAAGCGCACTCGGAGATGTCCCACCACAGACTACCGCCACTAAGTATTCGCCAAAATACAAAAAGTTTGTGATATGTAGGATTTATATTAAAATAGTTATTCTACAAAAATTTGGGGTCCCAAATAGACCAAAATTCGGATATTTTTCAGTTAAAACTATCCAAGGATTTTGTGAAATTGGGGAAAGGGGAAATTATCGACCAAATTATTTTTTTAAAGTAGACGAAACGGGACTCTGTTGGAAACAAATAGTCAACACGAAGAGACACTGCTTTTGGACTATAATGTTAATTTCATTATTAAATTCCTTTTTAAGTTTTATATTATATTTTTATAAATCCCCCGTTGTTAGTAAAATTTCACTTATCGGGATGGGGTTACCTGTATTTGAATACGAATTTCTTTAGTAATAGTTTAACAAAAAGTGGGGTTCGAGACCTTATTAAAAAAAAAATCACTGCCCAAATCTGTTCGTTTCGTGAAACTTAATGCTATCAATAAAATTAAGTGTGCTATATAAAACTTTAATTTATTATTCAATGATCTTGTTTAACGCTGTTTTATTCAGCACCTTGTTATCTAAGAACGCATCCTAAGTACTAAATAGGATCTTACAGTATCTTCATTCATAAAAAGTTTCATAACTTACATTGTCAAAGTAGCAATCAACTCCTTTCTGTGCAGATTCCTTCAATGCCTGATCTGCATTTACTATTTTGTAGTTATAAGCATAATCAAATCCCATTTTGTCCTTTAACCACTTGCACTTTGCATCTGATCCGGCAAATCCAATGACTTTACACCCTGAAAAAATATTTATATAATGATTTCACATTTTTATACCATAATACACCGAGTTTAAAAGTATCAGAACATGATTGATTGGACAAGATAAATTATAAATAATCTTATGAATAGAAAGTCGTATTGTTATACTGATTAACATTAATTTTATATATAGATTAAAATATAAAACGTATATAAATACCTTTAAGTTTTGCAATTTGTCCGACGTGAGAACCTACAGCTCCTGCGGCCCCACTGATAACAACGGTCTCTCCAGATTTGGGCTGGCATAACTCCAAAAATCCAAAATAAGCCGTGTTCCTGCAAAATTTATATCAGTAAATTTGTTAAAATTATTTTTATTTTTCAATAAAAATAATTGTTACTTACCCAGGCATCCCCAAAACTCCTAATCCGAGAGATGGAGGCAGATCTCCTATATTGGGAAGTAAATAAGAGTCAATACCTGCATCACCTGGTTTGCCGTCGACTATTGTATGATCCCTCCATCCAAAGTTTCCAACAACCAAATTGCCCACGGGAAACTTGTTGTTTTTACTTTCAATAATTCTGCAAAAATTAATAGCAAGATAAAATTCACAATCTCCACTCGGTTACTATAAAATACGACAATCGTAAAGAGTTGTTGCCATCCATGATACATAGATTTGTTTCATACGTGTAACATTAAACAATAAAAATAAGCTAATACAATGTCGGAAAATTCATTATACAGCTGTATGCATGATTCTAAAAATTTCTAGCTTTGTAATGCATTATCTTCAATTGATTAGAACCATAAGATAATTTTTATCATATTTGTTGAAGTTTTTTTATAATATGTACCCAAAACCATTGCGTGTAATCTAATGTAAGATTGATCACTATTACTATCTAGATATTTTTAATATATGACATAATTCTTATTATTGTCAACGTGTCTCAAATTTGTAAATTGGATGATTTATTGAATAAGATTAGGATTCACAAAAACAGATAGCATAATGTACGAAATAATTGTTTCGATTGCAAATATACACTATTTAATAACGTAAAATGCTTACTCTGCCACCTGTGAACCAATCATCAACGTATTGACCGGGAATCTCATCATATACGGTCTCATGTACGGATCCACGCTCAAATATTTTGCTTTGCATAAGTATTCTGAAACAAAAATTTGAATCAAAATAAATAATGTAACCGTATACAACGGAACCTCGATTCAACATTATTCGAAGAAACCTAAAAAAACATTTCTGGGAACCTCAAATAAATAATGAGAAATTACCATGTTTTTTAAAAATTTTAATCTGTAATAATCGAGAGAAGCATCTATTTCACCATACGGCATGAAAATTGGGGAGTTGATCGCTATATCAACTCATTTTTCTCCTAGATTTTCATTAACGTCTTGAGTTATCTTCAGTATCTACTAGATTTCTAGACGTAATGGCGACAAACAATGACGACACAACTGGCCTATGCCCAGAGTATCGTTGAAGAGTGGTTTTTCTGGTGATCATGACGTTCTGGACTGCATGTCCAGGGGACAACCTGCGGGTCTGCTGACAACTATGTCGCTGAGTCTACAGCCCTTTTATCAGCGTTAGCAGCTTGTCCTGTTGAAAATTAGTCAATGGAGTTTGTCCATAGTAACGAGAGGATATATCCAAAGTCGTTATGGCGGCATCTGTGTGTAGCGCCAATGGCGACTACATCTTAAAACAATGCGAAATGCAGGAACGTCTGAACATTTTGACTGCTGTGGACAGAGAGGTTGGCTGCCAGCGGGGCCCTTTGGCGTTGTGGCCCTGACGATCATCAATTATATGTCACTCATTATTACGGGACATACTAAAAATAAAGTGCAGTTAATCTCGTACGTAGTGGAATAACCGTCACACTAGTAATAGGTTAGTTTTAAGACGATAGATCGAGGAAAGGACGATTAGGGAACGATCGTCGCGACATTTTTTTCATAGATCTTAGATATTTAGTCGAAACTATAAAAAAATAATGATAAATGGAATGACGATATATCGTACCTCGTAGCTAATGAGATTGCATTGTATTGTGCAAAAATTAATGTACAATAACGATACATTGACCGCACGTTTCGTTTTCGTCATAGGTCACATTCGTGATAGCAGGTAATATTTAAATATAGATAAGCATATGGTGAATTATTGAAATCGAAATTGATTCAATTTCGTTGGAAGTCTAAACCATGGAATCATCTGATATAATAATATAAGATAAGATAAAGGATTTAAAGAGTACTGACGGCCATCCTGCAGCGGGGGCAGCTTCTCCTGCTGGAGCTCAAGGTCACTGCGCTTGGGCTCTCCTTGGAACTGCTTGACCAGCACCCACTTTCGTGCCGTTGCCATGGCGCTGCTAGAACGACTGCCGTAGCTGGAGCGAACTGACGTCGCCAATGCTCGCGCGGTCGCCAACATTGCTGCTTTGACTTTGAAGCTGCCGCCGTCTGCGCTTCTGCAACTGTGCAATAGCAAAAGTCGAATAACCTCTTTGTAATGTACTATAAATTAATTTTAAAACTAAAATAATTTATGAATTTCAATATTGGATTATCATCATTACACTTCATCATTAACCTATAAAAGTTTTTAATATGAACTATTTTTAACATAACTCTAATACAATTTAAAATAAAATTATTTATCAGTATTAGCTAAACTTATATACTTTATGATCGATTTAACTCGTTAATTCTTAAAAAAAATACATAAAAAAGTATATAGAAATCTCCATAACTTATTAATTAACTATTATAGTACGACTATAAATATCTATAAAACCAAAAATATTATTAAACATTATAAGCAACATTTAAATTTTTTAATTAAAATTTAAAAATTATTTAAAATGCCAACACTGATTTGAATATTTGTTTGTAACATGCAAATTATTCAATTGTCATTGCTGCTTTAAAATTTAATTTTGAGATATAAATACATATGAATGTGTGTGTGTGCTTATAGATTACTCGGTATCTTCGAGATAGTAGAATCACAAAATTATATTTTTTCATCACAGTTTATACATTACTGAATAAAATCATCCAATTTATTTGCTTAACAGATTATTTATAAACGATTAGCGTTACATGAAGATAAAAACGATTTTTACAAAAACGAAGTTTTTTGCTTTATATTTGCAGAACCATTTATCAGAGTGGAGGGGATAATAGTGAATACTGCGCTTTTTATAAATATGTTAAATTTAAAATTAAATAAACTATTCTGGTTTCAATTCACCATAAATGAATTGCCACAGTGAATATCTGCTTTTATTTGAATTACCATCGGTCAATTTAATATATTACTCAATTGGTTGGGCATGTAAATGTTGTTTTTCTGGTATGCATTTTTTGTGTGTATACTTTACACAAAAATAAAAAGCGGTGTTGTTAAATGTTAACCCTGTAACCGCTTTTGTCACCCCCACGTGACAACTGCTTATTCGCCGTACACGATAGCGACAAGTCTACCAAGCTTTCAAGTTTTTTGTAAAAGTTGTTTAAATAGTATTTAATGCATAATTCGTTAAGCTATAAGTTTTATTAGTGAATTAGAATTTTAGCTACATTTTTGAAATTAAAAATATCGTCTATGGAATTTAATTATATAAGTTTTTCTATTAAATAAAGACTAAAAAATGTTTTTTTTTCTCAATTGGGATTTATGCATTCTGACAATTTTCTTACTAGCAACACTGGTACGCTTGCGAACCTCGCGTTTGACGGCGCCGGCTTTTTCTGCGTCGGTGTCAGCCAGATCCCAGCACCATGTCTTCTACGGATTTCTACATCCGATACTATGTGGGCCACAAGGGAAAATTTGGTCACGAGTTCCTTGAATTTGAATTCCGACCAGACGGCAAACTGCGCTACGCCAACAACTCCAACTACAAAAATGACACCATGATCCGCAAAGAGGCATTCGTGCATTCGTGCGTAATGGATGAGTTGAAGCGCATTATCTCGGACTCTGAGATCATGTTTGAAGATGACTCCATGTGGCCACAGCCCGATCGCGTGGGACGTCAGGTATTGGTTGATTATTTCTCATAACCTGACATTTGGGGGACAACCTCAGAATAATTCATTAATATGTAATTCTCGTAATTCAAAAAAAAATTGAAAATGCTCCGTATCAGAAAAACTTTTTCAAAACAACATCAGAAAATAGAATCATACAACAAGATTCGCGATTGCTTTATTCACACTTTCATATTTCGACTAACGTTTAAGAGTATGGTAAGGCCCATATGCTCAACTAATGTGTGTCTCGTGGTTGGATGATGATTTTAGAATTTTAAATGGTTTGTTTTTATTTTTCTGAAAAACAATAAATATTTGTAATCCACGAAAAATTTAGGGTATTATTTTATATACATTTCATTTAATTTTAATAACATATTGACGCTGGAAAGCAATTTTGCTGTATCCGGGAAAAATACGATTCCACATTAAAATTGTTGGAATTTTTTCCACTAAATGTGCGATAAATTGTGTAAAATTATTTCGCAGTTCTACTTCTTTTATCTAATGAATTATTTTCATTTTAAATGTTTTTTAAATGATACCACATTATTGTTTTAGCATAATAAACAGTACAATTTATAATACTTTTCTTTTCAGGAACTTGAAATTGTAATCGGAGACGAACACATATCTTTCACAACATCAAAAACAGGATCATTAGTGGATGTCAACCAATCGAGAGATCCCGAAGGATTACGTTGTCTTTACTACTTGGTTCAAGACCTTAAATGTTTAGTATTCTCGTTAATAGGTCTCCACTTTAAAATAAAACCTATTTAATATCTCCATATTAATTTATTTTAATATAATTTAATTATAAAAAAACATTTGTAATATTCATGTCGCTGGTAATCTTTATTTTGTATTAAAATTTCAATAAATACTTTTGCATAATCTTTAATTGTTTTTTGATAAATCCAATGTGTAAATAATATAACTTTTTTTAATGTATATTAGATAAAAAGAGCGGTAAGTTTTATTAAAAATTATATAAATGAGTAAAATAATGTGTATATATATATAATAAATATTTATACACGTGTAAATTTATTTATTTATACATTTTACTCACCTGAAGAATAAACAATATTGATAATAACAGACATTAAAAATGCAACTTTAAGAGATTGGTGTATATAATTTTTTTTTTAAACATTTGAAAAAACATAAGAAACGAAATGAGAAAACAGGTATTAATGTAGATATAAAGTGTTATATACAAGTCAAGCAAATGGTGAAAAAGCAGTGGAAGTATAAAAATGGCAAAGCTAACTTAACAGATAACCTTTAAGAACCAAACACGATTCGATTGTTTTAAAATGGAAAACAAGGGGTCTGTCTGAGTTAAATTATTTTTGTTATCTACATCTCCTTTTTTAGTGTGAAGTAAGACTGTTTTACGTAGGAGAATTCTATGGAAAGATAGGAGTATTTAGGGTCATAGTTAGCGAGAGAGAAAATATTATATTTGTAAATTTATGAAGATTATCGTAGAAAGGAGTGCCATATTTTTTAAAAAGGTCTTTAAGAGGGAGGATTTTTAGATCTTTGTGTATTTCTATATTACGAAAAAACCACGGTGCGTTTGTAGTTTTATATTAATTTTCCTTTGAATTTTGTAGCCCCAAATCTGGGAAACATAGAATTTTATGACGGATGATGGCAGTATAAATATTTTTTTTGTTATTTTAAGGAGGGGACACTGTTTCTGCCTATAAGAGGACGAAGGAGCGCGTTACTAGTATGTATTGATTTTCTTAATAACTGATTCTACATGGGGTTTTTATCGAAAGTGACACCGAGGTACTTCGCTTCGGAATGCCGTGGAACACTACGGTACTTTTAATTTAATGTTGGTAGGATTTTATATTTTTTTATTGAGAAAAAAATTGCCTGTCTTTGAGGGCTGATTTGAATTATCCATTTGTCACACCTCTTTTGAAAGTCGTTTAAGTAATTTTTCAACTTTTTATTTATAAGACTGGGGATTCTACTGCGGCTGATTATGACAGTGTCAGAGATAGTTTTATTGCGACAAATCTACTCCGAAAAGCTATGGACAATTGGCACACTGTCAGCTGGACTGCAGTTGGCAGCGCTGCTGGCTGGAGCGCAGTTGTGTGGCCGGCCGACAGACGGCGCCACTTTTGAACGCGACGGGTCGATGGGCAGCCATGGCCGGGGCTCCCGAGTTCACCTGCGTGTTCTGCGGGGCTACTTTCGCCAACCGCCCTCTGCTGCAAGACCACTTTCGGTGGGTGGACGTCCCTCTCCGCCTCGCCCTTCTTCCAAACCCGCTCACGCTCGTTCTGTTGCAGGTTGCACGGCACCCCCAAGGATACCAAGCACCGAAAAAAGCACAACTCGAAGACGCAGTTCGCAGGCACCACTGCTGTCAAGTGCGACATATGCCTAGAAGAATTCGACTGCGTCTCCAGGGCTATATTCCATAAATTCAGAAAACACAACAATGAAGATGTCAAATATTTTTGTCCATGGTGTGGAAAAAGATTTCCTATAAAGGTGAAGTATATCATAAAACAAACATTAATTATACAGAAAATTATCCATTTAATATCATAACCGGTGTCGTGGCTTGTTGGTAACAACAATCAATGAGAGTACAAATTAACTGCGACTAAGCTAAGTTAATAAACATAGGTTTACGTTCTGGCGAAATCTATGAATTCTAGGATTTATTTATGAAACTAGCCAGGGGGAATGATTCATAGATTAATTCCAATATTGTTGTACCACAAATCGCAAATATCGATTTTAAATCCACCATTGAATTTCAGGCTTTTTTATCCTTATTTTTATTATATTATATTCCATAAATTTTCAATAATATTAAAGTAGGTACTGTTTCTAGGCCATTTTAGCGACGTAACTCCTAAACAAATCTTGAACTCGGCTCTAAAACAACCGCCTCATCCGAATGTGGTATATTTTTTTTGTTTTTATAAGTCGATATACACTTGGTAATCTCCCACTGCAAACTGAGGACACGCCACCGACTACCGACGCGGCACGTGTCACTAGTACGTTTCACTCGCATTTGGCACATCATACCAGATGCAAACGAGAAAAAACATTGCACATTGCAAACAATAGATATTGTTGTTTTTATTTTTTACTTTTTTTAATACAAAAAGTTTATGATATGTAGGGTTTATTTTAAAAATGATTGGAGAAAAATCAAAAATTTGGGATCCCAAATAGACTCCATTAGCACGGCTAGGTTAAACCATTTTTGACACTAGCGAATATTGAAATAATCCCCCAGTACACTACAAATAATTTTAGTGCCAATCTCCAAATTTCAAATAAATTTTTCACTAATAATTGATGCATTGTAAATTGGGTTGTTTAATTCGAATTTTATAAATCACAATTCACTCTTGATATTGTGGTCACTGAAACACGACTTGAAAGGGCAGCGGTCGAAGCTCTACTAATCCCCGTGAACGGTCAATCAAAATATTATCGTTTTTTTTATACTTCTATCCAAATCTCAAAGCTATAACTTTTATATGTGACGTAAATGAATTATTAAAATTTCGAAATAATGTACTATGATCCTTTAAGAATGCCTTCGTTCTAAAATTACAATATATTAATATTTTTTTACGTGTTTTATTTTTTAGCATACCCTAGAAACTCATGTAAAAATTCACGCCGACGAAATCATTTACGACGAGAATCATAAATGCCACGATTGTGATATGACCTTCTATAAAGAAGAGGCATTGGATTATCACCGCGTATCATATCACGATAATGCAATATTCGTTAAAAAGGTCAGCGTACCACCGCCATCCAAAAAAATTTATGTTAACAGTTGCGGAGACATACAATCCACCTTTTATTGCCATTTGTGTGGACAAGAATATGTCGTGAAATATAATTTACAGGTTAATATATATTGTTTGTTTTTTAATACCGAACAATTGTTAAAACTGTGTTATTTATGGTATTTTTATCTGCAGAGGCATATTGCAGACGTTCATGGACTGGAGAGCTGCAATAATTTTACCGATATTATAAAATGCAACATATGCGATGCCCTATTTTACAATCAAAAAGCTTACGCCTATCACAATACATTTCATAAGCCAACCGATATGTATGTTACTAATGAGGAAATGAGGTATTGCTCTATTTTTCTTACGTGTTTGTTAATTATTTATTACGACATACAATCGTTATCATACTAAATTTATTTCAGATTAAATGTCATAACAAAAGTCGATCAAGACTTTGATTTGCGAAGAGTAAGATCACTATTTTCCAATGAAAAGGGTAATAGTTCCCAAATGAGTAGGGTAAATTCTTTTTATGATTGTTTTATAATTTTATAATATCAATACAAAAAGATATAATTATTCATAAATAAATGCCAAAATGGCCGCTTAACCCTTTGGTTGCCATGACTTTTTTATGAACTTGGCAGAATTGTCGTAATACTGACATAAAAATATTATAGTAAAATGTGTTCTATAATTTGTAAACAGTGTGCCATTTGTTGCGATAAATATTTCGTCCCCTTCGTGATTGTTTGCAGGGGTTCATTGTTACCAAAGGACGTTCATTGTCATTGTTACCAAGTGACGGCACAAGAGTACATGTGCAGAAACAAAACGGGTTTTTTTTTGATGGGTCAAATTTTTTTAATGAAATAATATCTGCAATGGGTAAACCCCGCTATTGAGTACGATACAGTAATTATGGACTAGCTGGCCAGAAAGGGGAAACATTTTGGCATACAAATAGGGCTCCCCAGTGTTGATCATGAGATCCCGATTGAGCTATTTACGCTCGTCATATAATCACCAATTCTCTCTCCGGTGCGAGCAAACCGCTGTAAACACTGATGATTATTTTTTATACAGATATAAATATACAGTGAGACCCAATTTCTACCAATTCATGTTTTCCCACTATTTGCATTCAATTTTTACAATGCTGTTTTATGTTTTTGTTTTCCTTCTAATTATGTGTTTTTATGAGTCACTTCAAAAACGTAAAAACAAGGTTTTACTGTATATCAAGCATTATAGAAGCAATTGAAAATGAGTGGATGAGACTGAGAAATGTCGGGACTAATTCCAATAATGAAAGCCGTGAATCGATTATTGCTATACGAAAATTACCATGTCGAATGGGCAGAAAGTGTGTGATATGTAGTTTTTGCGGACTTACAAAACGTTCGCATACTACATGTGTAAAGTTTGTTCACTTTGAGTGCCCTTTGAGTGAATTTATCGAATCTGTGCATTTAAAACACTGCAAAAATTTAATTTTTATTTTATTTGTTGAATATATTTTTTGGAATAAATTTTTATGTTTAAATTTGTATGTTCATGTTTTTTTATAATAAATATAACAAATAAATATTTTATCGAGAAAAATATCGTCCAAACATTTTTTGACATAATTAACTTAATAAAATTTCCTGACCCTAACATTTTAACATATATAACATTTTTTTAAAATATTAATATATATATATTTTTAAAAATGTTATATACGCCTGAAGCAATACGCTGTAAATTCTTCAATATGCAACACAACCCGTTCAAAATGTATCGCATACTTTTATTATTTTACAATGCCGAGCCGTCGTATCGGACAAAACAGGATAAGCAGCAAAAGTCGATTAAATCGGCTCTTGACAGCCAAAGGGTTAAATAGTTAGAACTAGAAAATCAATTAATATCAGTATGTTTAGGAATTAAGATTTTCTTATTATATTTATTTTTACAGCAAAGCATAGAAAAACTTCTTAATGCAGCCAAACAAAATGATGCCACTTGCGATAGTGTATCTAAATTGGATGATGACATGACGAGTTTACCGGATATGCCGAGCGTCTCTGAAAAACCTGTAAAAACTTATGAACGTAAACCGAGTACAAAAATTCCGAAAAATGCTGTATTGTTGGGTGAATTTGTGAATATGAATAAAGATATATTTAGTTTTGACGATGAATCAAAGGACGTCAAAATTAAGGTTGAAGATGTCGAGCCAGAAAGTATTTCCTGTGAAGCTGACATAATCGATTTGCCAACATCAGACATAGATTTACCAATTCAGAATGATTCCGACGATAAATCCACCATTCTTTGTGGAATTTCTTTGGATACTGAAAAATCAGATCCCAAAGGTAAACAGGTTAGCGTAAAAAAGCCGGAAGCAACAGTAAAATATCTAACAAAAGAAGAATTGAAAAAATTGAAGGGCAAAGGACTCATCCGACTCACTTCGAAGCCCAAATCTCTTATTAATATGAAGAAAATTAACATTATTAATACCGTAGAAAAAAAACCATTACCGAACATTGAAATTCCTGAATACTCTAATACTACAGTTATTCAGACCCATAGAACGGGTTCCAAGATTACTAAATCGATAATAGGTAAAAAGCGTAGATATGGTCAAAGCGTTTATGTAAACGAAATGAAATATATTGAAATTTGTGATGAGGGCTAGATCTAATTGATGCTTGATTAATCGGTCACAAACCAAAATTTATGTATTTAATATTCTCTGAGAAAATTTAAAACATTATTTTATTGTCGAGATACTAAAATTATTTTAATCTGAGATAGGCGGGCTTTGATCCTAATATTAAATATTTTTTATGAATAAAAACTCGTTCGCTCCATATATTTATTTATTTTGTATTAGGTTTTTATTTTGTTATTAAACTAAATGTATATACATAAATTATTTTAAGTTTAATCTTTTAAGATGATGCGCTCTACAATTTTATCGCATTAACCTAAACAATATTTAATAAATTGTGAATTTGACTAACCGACAGTGGTGTTAAATATCATAAGAAATATTTGTAAAACAATGACTATAAATTTCCTTGCCTGCGATTTTATCTTCCTTTGCATATAATATTGGGTTTTTTTAATTTTATATTTAATTATACCTTAGAAAAATCTTGGTTTTTATACAAGAGCATCCAAAAATTATATATGCTTAGATTCGAAAAATTATCTATCAACCCCTTTTCCACTTAGGATATTTTTGATCGAATCTACGTTCTACTCTCGTTAATTGTATTTTACGGATATATAAAAAAGATTTTCATTGGTAAAATGAATATGAAACTTCTAAGAGGTTTGATCTGATATCCGATTCAATTTTTTATCATTTTTTTTCTTAAAAATCTTTTGAGCCAATAAGTCTGACGCATTTCTTCTGCAACATTTCTAATACATAATTTAAAAAAATATAACCAAATTAAGTCGTACTAAAGACTTGCTCTCGTACAATAAACAAAAATCCGCATAAAATATAAATTTGCATATACATACATTGATTATGGTTGCAATAAATTAAATGCAGTTATATCAGATATTTATTAAAAAAAAAAAAAATAGGTCAGTATCTAAAATTTTCTTTGGTTTTATTTGTCGGCGCTATGAAATTTATTATTTTTTTTGTTTATTAATAATAACTAGAAGCATGAACAACTGGTCTCCGATATAGTGACCTAACGTATTCTGTTACGAAAATCTATGACAGAATAAAAGCAAAAAGTTTTATCAACTAAAATAATTTACAATTTACATAATTAAATATTTAAATAAATAGCTTCTACAGTTTTAATGGCACAATATGGCAGTTTTATTTATACAATGCCATAATAAATATTTAAATAAATGATATTACGTCTTCATGTTTTGAAAAAATATGAAAATCATTTTATCCTTATTTATTTTACAAGCATCGTCCATCGTGTCTGTATTTGAGATCTGAAAAAATATATATTGATTAAAATTGTTTCCTATATATATTATTATTATAATCTATTTATAAATTAGGTTGATTTTATTGTATAAAATCGATTGAATTGTGTAGCTAATATTAACCGATTTATGTAATGTAGCTAATATATTTTAAATTTTTATCACCATCATCCACATAATAATACATTAAATTATTTTTCTATATAAATCATTGTGGCCATATCTGCATGCTGTTGTGGTATCATTGTGATAGAGGTATGTGCCGACCACCACACAATTGTTTGTATAAAAAAGTCTCTTTAAAAATATTTGTCTTGATTAAAATTTTCAATAACTAAAATTTATGTTAAATTGTAGTATACGTACAGATATAGATGAAATAAGTAAATTATATTACATATAATGATAATTATAGGATTAATATTTTATTTAATGTATAACGAGTATATGATCTTAATCGCATGATAGAAAATTTATGCATTTTCCATGTTTTTTTACATTCTAATCATTAAAAAAATATTTGGCTATATAATTCCATGGTGTCAATTAGATAATACCTTTTTTTTATTTGATGATTAATTCTTCTATTGTTGCCAACATAAAAAATATTTCTAAATTCATAAAAATTACTGTACTTATTTTTTTGTATCGCATTTTTGGTTAATTTTCGTCAATTAATCCAGGTTTTATATTCGTAAATTTAGTGTAATTATAGTTTATAATTATCAAGTAATTTTTGATTCTTCAGAAAATATGACTCGCCTAGTTCAAAACTAACAATTTTGAGACATAATTTAATGAAATAAATTTTTTCAACCCTGAAGTCTGATATTCATATGAAATATTTAAGTCTACGAAAAGATTAGACTGTGTTTTTATTTAGAAAAAAAAACAATGGTATGCAGAAAAATCACAAACGCGGTTCAATCTAAAAATGAATAATATATGTAAATTCGACGTAATTGTGCATTTTATTCTTATCTAGGATTTAATTAATGTTATTTTCAATATCTAACGATTGTATGAAATTTGTAAAAAATTGATATTGATTAATGATGAAGGATTTATGTAATATAATATCCATTAGATGTGTATGTAGTTTATTTTTTATTTACACTCCTAAATAAACTGGATAATTTTTAATCTTATTTTTATTCAGTCGATAGAGATAGGCTGCAACTTTTTCAAAGATGACGTTTGTGTTTATTATAAATCATTTATTTTACATCAGACTAAATATAAACTCAATTTAAGTTTAATGTGAAAATTTTAATACACCCTACAGTTTTTTTTATTTTTTATGACATTAGGCAATCCACACAATATGATTGAATTAGCGATAGAATTAAACAATCGTAGTTTATTACAATTTAAACATCATTATCCGATACAGGTTTTTTATGTCAAATACACCCTTTTGCAAATCAAAAACACCCTTTTGCAAATCATATACATCCTTTTGCAAATCAAATATACCCTTTTGCAAATTAAATACACCATTTTGAAAATTGACCTATTTTTTACTTCATTTTTAACTCTTTTTTTCACATGGATAAGTTGACCAAAAATCTGTGTAAAAAGAGTGATAGTATAAAGTCCCCACCGTATGCAATGCCATGCCGTTTATTCAGACATCGGGACGTAATAATGCATGAAATTGAAAATATGAAATATAATTGTTTCTAGGAATCGTAATTCATGTAAAAATATACACTCAACACTCCAAATAAAATAATGAATACATATTTTTACTATATTTTTATCGTGTAAAAAAAGAGTTGAATGTATATCTAACTTGTGTTGAATGTCTAATTACACGTATTGATACCGGAAATATGGATTATTGTAAGAGACAAATAACAGACGCAAGCGATCCGATAAAGATTTATTTTTACATTATTATTTAGTCCCGGTATCGGTATGTGTGAGACCTCTATTAATTATATTCATATTCACCTTTTTTTTCCAAATGTCTGACGCACCAAAGCGCTTCTATATTCGAATAAGTGAACCCATCCGTTCCACACACCGGCTGGCCACTATCTATCAGAGGTTCTTTCATCAACGAGCATGGATCATAATTTCTGGAACATCTACCTACGCTTATAGCAGTTAAGTCTGAAATATTAAATCGGTTATTTTATTATAATGTCTATTCTATAATAATCACTTCTTAAGTAACCGTTTAAATGATTTGTTAAGAGTTTTATGACCGTTTCTATTTACATTGGTTTTCAGTGTCGGTTGATTTCACACAGTTTGCAATCACTGTCTAGGTCACCTTATTATTGTTAAACTTGCAATAAAATCCGCTAATATACATATATTTTTAGTCATGTACATACAAGAACGCATAAAAAAGATGTGTACATACATTTATCGTAAACAGTAGCGCAGTGTAGATGTTCGTACGAACGAAAAGTAACACCGTTCGAACCACACACCAAAGAAGTTGCTTCCATTTTTTTGTGATTTATCTTTTCCATGTGCAAGCAAGCCAATTGGCTCAATGTGCCGCACTCTCCGGGTTTTGCGGCGCATTTTCTCTCAGTTTCTGTAAATTAAATTAAAAATGTATACTGTTTAATGATTAAAATGATTAAAATTCCACATACTGCAAGGTGATTGCTTTGTGATTTTGTGAAAAAATTCACCTAGTATTCAATTAACGCCCCTCTACGTCTGGTGTGCTTCAAAAGACGTACTACGGACATTTTCTTATATTATTATACATCAATTGATATAAATTTTAAGAAATATAATTCATTTTAAGAAATTATTATTTTATATTTTGAAATTTTATCCTCTTGGCGCCCCGGCGCCTGTGTGCGCCGCACGATCTGTCCATATGGACGGCGCGCCCCTGTGACAGATTTCCGACCATTTGTCAACTTGAATTTATAAAATAGTTTTTTTTAATTCTTGTCGATAATAAAATTCTGCAGGTTTTTACGCCCTTCCGAGACAAAAAAAAACATTGAGAACATTTTGCTTAGAGGCTGTGTGTAACCTTTACATAGATCGGACATCCCTAACAAGCCAGTCGGGTAGACTCTCTGAAGTTCCAGATGTAAAAGACTTTATGAGACTGGTGATAATATTGTGTTTTGCGATAATGTGAAATAAAATTGATATCATTGAAACGCTATTTTTAAAAAAAAATAGATGCTATAAACATGTATCTCTGCTGGTGGGCTTTCAGAAAAATGACACCCGGGGCAGCTAATATTTTAGAGGCCCTTCAAAATTTTAAATAAATACATATAATAATAAACCGCTGCCCGATATTTATTTTAAGGAATTTATTTTAAACCCCGCAAGCTATTGGAAATATCTTTTTTCAAAATTGTTCTTTTTTTATTAAATTATAAAAAAAATGCGCCTAGAATACACATTTTAGGGTGTAGTGTAGTAGACCACTGAGGCAAGAGTAGTCATGGATAAATTTGTGGCAGAATTTATTAAAAAAAATATCACAACGCATTTAATGTCTCAGGATAGCGACGAGTAAATATTGCCATTCTAAATGTTGGCAATACTGGATGTCTCTTGAATTTGGTAGGACTGCATTTCTCCTAAGGTTGACAGAATTAGATTTTTTCTGGGGTTGGTAGAACTGGATTCCTCATGAGGTTGGCAGGATTGGATTCTAACTGGCTGAACTGGATTTCTCCTGATAGCAGAACTTATTCTACCATGAGGTTGGCAGAACTGTATCTCTTGCGTAGAGTATTTTAGGGTGTAAGGTGTAGTAAAAATATTTTGAGAGAAGGGGGGGGGGGGTTCAAAATTGAATTGCGTCTGGGGCCTCTCAATTTCTAAATCCACCACTGCATCTATTTATTATTATATTGATAATTTTGTTAAAAACGTTTAAATGAAAATATTCTTCAACAGATTTAGCAAAAAATACCATTGATTTTTTTCTACTTGTCCTAATTTCCGTCTAATCGTTTTAACCTATGGAATTGAAACATCATAGAGGCTCACGGAAAGAGAAGAAGCAAAATTCGCCAAATTGAAGAGAGGTGTGTTGCAGAAGATCTTTTATTAAATTAGTTATAGCTCAAATCTGAGACATAATTTGAAAAATTTGAACGTTGAATACACGTTGAAGAAGACCCGCGGCTAAAAACAACTGACCACGGACACCGTGATGAAAAGACCAAAGAACGTCCACAAAAAAAGGCTTGATCCAGTGAAAGAAACTAGTATAAGTTGAGACGAGGTGCAGAATGGCAACAGTTCTGCGGTGACACCCTGCGTCGGAAGCAGCGGCTTGCAAATTTCACAGATAATACATAACTTTAATAATTTAATATTTAAATGTTATTGTAAAATAGCTTACCATCTTAAGTTACTTTTCCATATTATCGTAAATAATATTAAGAAAATAGAACAAACTTTACCATGCCAACGTCTATAATTGAAGTGGCCTTCGATGCACTTAGTATTGAAATGCAATAATGGACTCCTTTGAAGATAATACGCCGAACGAGCGCGCATTGCCGATAGCTCTACTATTCCATTGCCAATTTTCTGGAGGGTTTTTTCTGCGCTATCTATTATTACGTACCCAAGCGAATACGCGTACAATATTTCTGTGCCGGTTTAACGCTGGTCCATTTATTTAATCGTCATTTTTTCTATCAAGAGGAATTGCAATAAATAATATTGGGTTGTTCTGAAAGTAATTTCGTTTTTTCCCAACAGAGGACTTAATTGTATTTCTTCACAGCCAACTTCACACTTAAGCCGCATAATCATTATATATTTTGACTGATATAGCAGGCTTGCTTGTGAAAAAGTTCGATTGATTCTATGAAATAGTTTTTGGTTGGTACCTTCTCAAATATGGAAAGTGAAAAGCAGCATTTTCTGCATATTTTACTTTTTTACTCTCGAAAAAGTAAAAAAAAATGTTCAAGCAAGAAAAAAATGATCTGATGTGTATGGAGAAGATGTATTGACAGAACGCCAGTGTCAA
>JAGXCT010037089.1:61657-75555 GCA_022495035.1 Philopotamus ludificatus | reverse complement strand
AATAAATTCAGGGGTGTATTTTCAGCCAATCACTGCATAGCGATTTTTATGCAAATATTGAGAGAGCGATTTTAGTTTACAGATAAATTGTGATGAAACATTCGCATTAATACATTGTAATTATTCGGCTATCGGACACGGTATTTAAGGGCAAGGGGTTTAGTGTTTTTATTGAAAATATTAGCGTTAGGGGGGATATAAGGGACGCTACGAAAATACAGGGCGGCCACAAATGGGACCGTGTTATTTCAGAGGGCCTCAGTCCCTTATTGATTGTCTAACGAGGATTATATCGAGCAAATAATTTCACTTTCCAAAGCGCGCCGGGGGATGAGAGGGGAGGGGGGTGAGAGGTATGGGAAACTATTACTTTCTATCTCCGCCCTAGTGCCGGCCACGGTCCTTTTTAATGTTTCCCTTTTTATTTGCCCGGAAAATCTACGCGGTATCTTTTTTTCCACTCGGAAAAACGTAGAAAATGAAAGGATCCGTTTCCTTCGGGGACAACTTATACAAGGCTTTATTTATACATTTCTGACATTTCGACACACGATAAATATTTATGTTTATACATCTATGAACCCTACCCCACACCCAGCTCATGAATTCATATTTTGTTCTGTGAATTTGATACACTGTATTGTTATATTATTACAGCACAGGTGAATGAGATGATGATCTAGAAAAAAAGGTTTTGATAAATTTAAATATAAAAAAAATACATTTTAATTATATTTAAATTTATTAATCACTCTGTATATATGAGTATGAAAACCATCCATTAATAAAAAAGATAAATTGAAAATCCAATGATAGTACACACGGTACCGTTTCCAATCCGTATTTAACCGTAAACAAAGTCACGCCCCTTTTTATAATGAATACAGGGCGATATGAAAATCATTATCACTAAAATAATATTATTTTTATTTATAAATATATTTTATTTCAATTGTTTTATCAGAGTTATATTAAAAAAAATACATATTTATTATGGGCATTGTGTTAAACATGTGTATAATATATTATATGCCCGATTTTCTTGGATAGGATCGAAATTGGCACAAAAAAAAGATTTTCTTTTATTTCTTATTGTAATTTAAGGTCAAACTGTTTCTGTATCGCGTGTCCTATAGCCATCTGCCGGCCAGGTAATAAATTATGGATTACCCAGTTTACTTTACTTGGATACATTTTCCGAACCGTTCCACGGTTCCACACTTTGCTCTTTGTGCCCGAAGCAGGTTCAACATCCTGCCCGGTTTTTTTCCCGCTGGTATATTTATTTATGCAAATTGAGAAACACAGGCACGAAGATAAGATCCTTAATCTTAATTAATATTTACCGAAAAATAAATCAAACCGTAAACATTTGCCATTGAAAAATAATCGTTGGGAATTTGGCGTGTTCGCAATGAACGCAATGTGTTTGCGCGACAAATGCGCACGGCAATTGATTAATACAAAATTTGTCGGATTTTTAATTAAAATTCGGGTTAAAGTCAATGGCGTGCTCGGTATCGCATGACCGTAAAATAATCCGAATAGTATCAGTGTAACTAATACGATCTTTAAATTTACAAATATATTTTTATACGTATTAAATTTTGGTCGTGTATGAAAAGGTTCGTTTTCATATATTTCATTTTCATGTTTTGCTGAATTTTATTTAAAATTTTTCGATGTTTTTCATTTAAAACGTATGAAACATAATATACATGCAATCACTCCTGGGACTGAAAAAATGTTCGTGCTTTATATACAAAGATTTAATTTAAGGAAATACATTAATGTAATGATAAAAATAAAAGCATATTATGACATAAATATCAATTTTTATATGGTAATTGTGTAACAGATGATATTTAATTATTTAAAACATTATTTAATTAATATATTAATATGTAGGCGTTAGGGTCACCCGGTACTACTGCATGTAAAGTATGCATATGTTCGTGGACTAGGACTTAGTCGGCGCAGTTTACAGTGTTTTGGTGCTGCTCCTTTATTCTCCTTCAATGGATATTAAATTTTTAATCTTAATTTTCAATTCTGCCAGTCTCAGTGTTACTTATATCTCATAATAACTTATAAATTATTGCAAACATCATTAGTATCTATAAATCTAATATTATTATTAGAGTTTAATTGTGCTTTGTAGGTAATATACAATCTATTATAATATATGTAGTAAGTTAACCGCGTCTAAACTAAGGTAAAACTCGAATAGGATAAAACCCCCTGATTAAATCTATGAATTCTGGGAATTCTTTAAAACATTGGCTAAGGATGAATGTAAGTTTGAGAGACTCATTACCTTCTTTCATTCGTACAATCCTTAATGGGTTTATCCAGGGTTTCCCAACGTATCCAGGTGGACCCCCTGGGGGTCTATGAAAGTTTGAAAAGGTCTGTAAATTGTTCCAGGGGTATATTAAGAGTCGATGATGATTTTAATTTTTTTTTTGATTATTAAATTCCTATATCTAATACAACCATTGCAGCTTCTAATAGCGCACCATCAATCTTGGAAAAATATCGAGGATTTTAAGTGTTGCACAGGCAATACCTAACTGCCAAAGAATCAATTTATTAAAGTTATAAACATAATAAAAGCTGAGGCTTTGAATGGTCGCCTTTTTGTTAAATTATACGAAAGTAATAATTTACTTTATATTATTTTGTAGAGCTAGTAATTACAGTACAGTAATTTAGTAAAACTTTAGTACAATGCGGATGCGTTTAAAGTGCAAATGCATATTAGAAACAAACATGTTTAAAAAAATTGGGGGTCTATGAAAAAAATGATTAAACTAAATGGGGTCTATGTAGGAAAATGGTTGGGAATTCCTAGGTAAATCTAACCTTCATATATGTGAGTGGAGTCATGGATTTTTTTTTGGTATGCTATACATTTTCAAATAGATAGTATGGATTAGAGAGGTGGGGTTGAATTGAGGAATGAAATTCAAGGGTCTTCTTTATCGTTCGCTTTTTGTTTTTAATTTTCTTCTCAGTCTAATATTTTGCGCGATACAAATTGACTAAGAATGGATTTTAAAAGGCGATATCTTTAGCATTGATTGCATTGTAAAATGGTTATTAATGAATATTATTAGAGAATTTTTCTAGGGACTAAAAGAATTATTAGGGGGACCAGAAAAAAAGGGCGCAATTTTTACGAATATAATTTAATAATAAAAAACTTAATTTCCATCATTATTACAAACTGTTTTTCGACTTCCTAGCAGTATTTTAACTCCTATTTATTTTAAAAAAAATAATTAAAATCGAAATACCCATTCAAGTGGTTTTCAACTTACGTTATATTTTAAAAACATTTTTCTGGTAAAATGTGCTTCATGAACCTGAAAATAAAGTAATCCGGGAAATATAGAGTTTGTGGCAGCACCTCCCAGTCTAACTCTTGATTGTTTTCTTGGATTATTCTTGCTTTATAAGGACATCAAGTTCTGGTCGAAAAAAATAGCATACAATGTTTAAAGTCTTCACCGTAAATTTCTGGTTTAAACATTTTATTCTTAACAATTGCATACATTTTATTACTCATAGATAATGCTAGAGTATAGCTCTAAATAAAAAAAAACCTGACAACAACTTGCACTCAACCATTATGGTTATAAAATACGCGATTTTTTTGGTCCCCCTCATATATTAATTTAGACTTAATGCGGTCAGATTAAGCTGAGTTTTAAATGAGGGCGTACAGTATTTAGTCAAGGATTATTTCCCTGTAAATTATAATTTTATTCACTAACAAAAGATGACTGTTTTTTCCGGTCAGCGGGCGTAAACATTTTAATTTTTTATTTTAAAAAGCAAGAATTTAGTTTGTTTATGTAAAATGGTCCTTTGAAGAGGACCCTTTACTGAATGGGTACGATCTTGATTTGAAATTCATTTTCGGCTAAATACTTGACATTTCTCTCTCTGAATTGATTTTAATAGATCACAGAGTCCAATTCTTAGAATATGCTCTATTTTCAACTATACGTATGTTTGTAGTAACTGTAGTATCTACATTTTATTTTCCCGTATACTACATTCATCCGCAGAGCTTTACACGAAGATAAAGATTTAACTGCAGCATAATGGTGAATGTACACGAAATTAGCCGGGATAGAGCAAGGGGGAAACCGATTGGGAGATCTGACACCTAATTCATCGGCGACCGCTCCCGTCTACGTGACTTGGTTCCCTGCCGCTGGAGATACGGACATATTTCCAGTGAGTGGTTCCGTCCCCCGGCAGACGACCCCACTCCGGGTCGTGGGGGTCCCCATCGCCGGGACAACTCTGATGAATGAAGCTCTCCGCCGATACGTGTTCCGATACACACGACCCAATGATTACGCCGTTTCATAACATTTATAAGACCGGCCATGTGTGATTTATGGAGTCGGGGGACTATGCGCCGGGTGTGCCGCACAATACTAATGTGTTCCGTTTGATTGCAGGATGGATATCGTCTGATCGGGTCCTCGTTCGCGTAATTAGTTTCGGGTCGGTATGATTGTGAGATTAAAGTGGTTTCGGTGTGCCGCGATGCAGTGGTTGTGCGTGGTGCTGCTGATGGTGCAGAGCGAGCTGACGCAGCGCGTCGCAGCCAAGTCCTACGTGGATGCTGAAGACTTCATCAGCGACTTAGATAAACCAAGTGAGTACATGTTCGTTTTATATTGTAATCATATGGAAGCTCTGAACTCGAACGGTTTTAAAGGTGGAAGCAACGAGATACAAATCGGCCGAGCCGACCCAGGGATAATAAATCTTAGCTTAGTCAAAGTTTTTCAGAGCGATTTTTTCTTATTCATTCGACGAAGCTTGTTAATCTTAGTTAATTAGATTGATAGCTTCGCTTTCTTGATGCCAGGGTTTGTATTAAGTTGTTCGGAAAGTAATTTCGTTTTTTCCCGACGGAGGGCTTAATTGTATTTTTTTACAGCCAACTTCACACCTAAGCCGCATAATCATTTTATAATTTGACAGCTGATATAACAAGGCTTGCTTATGAAAAAGTTCATTTGATTCTACCAAATAGTTTTTGATTGGTAACCTTTCAAATATGGAAAGTGAAAAGCAGAATTTTTGATATATTTTACTTTTTTGCTATCCAAAAGATAATAAACATGTTGAAGATGCACCACGTTCTGGAAGGCCAGTTGAAGCTGATGAAAACACAATAAAGGCATTAATTGATGCAAACCCAACGATCAAAGTGGAAGTCTACTGTCATTAGATGGACAAATGGAATGATTCACTTAAACAGAAAAGGTCAGAATTGATCAATCGAAAATGTGTAGTGTTCCACCAAGATAATGCGAGACCTCATACAAGTTTGTTAGCTCGCCAAAAACTTTTACAGCTTAAATGGGATATACTGCCACACCCACCATATACTGAAGATCTGACATCTTCTGAATACTATTTGTTCCGGTCTCTACAAACTTTTTTAGACGGTATAACCTTTACTTCAAATGATCAGGTCAAAAATCACCTGGATCAGTTTTTTGCCAGGAAAGAACAAAAAAATTATGAGCGTGAAATCATGCTACTGCCTGAAAGATAACAAAAGGTATTGGATTAGAATGGGCAATATATAATTCAAATAAATATTTATTCACTATAAGAAAATCGTCCATCATTTTCATAAAAAAACGAAATTACTTTCCGAACAACCTGATAGATAACAACATCTGATTGTCGAAATAACCTTGACTGAGATATATTAGTACTCAGATAAGATGACCTTTTTTTATTTAAGCACTTCTTTATGATACTGGCCAGGGGAGTGAATGTGGGTTTTACCCCCTGGTCAGGGTTTTAATATTTTTCTAATGCTGTTTGTCTGGTCATATAAATAAATTAAAATATATCATAGTAATATCTAAAGCCAGTGACTTCTTTAGGCCGCGTGGACATTTTTGGTTCCTCTTAAACGGTCTTGAACTATTGAAATTAGATTTTCTAGATCACGCTTTGAGATAAATGTGATAGATTATTTATGTTTAATTTAGAAGGGATGCTGATTTTAGCAGAGTGATTATATCTCAACGGCATCACATTTCAAAGTTATTACTAGCTAAAGATTGTCTTTAGTATTTCTTCAAAGTCAAGTTTACGATTCCGTACAAGGATATGATGAAGATAGTGTCATATCTACTCTCAATTTAGTTTCTTTAGATATATTTAAGTTGATTTTAAGAAATATAACATATTTCAATAAATTATGCGCCTGTGTGCGCCGCACAATCTAGCCATATGACACGCTGCATCGAGACACAGTGATTTTTCTAAGAATATCTTCTTTAAAACCGTTTGTAAACCAGATTAGCGAGCATATTAATAACAAGCTTCTTTACTATAAAATATATTTTTTCATATTTTAATTTTTTTTGCATCTATTCGCATATATTATTAGTGACAATTTAGCAACAATTTCGCATTTATCGCACTTATCGCATTTAAATGCGATAACACGTATTTCTAAAAATGATTGAATAAAAAATCAAATATTTGTCAAAGACACTGCCGACACGTCGACTGTCGCGCGTTGCCATAATTCTCGTTAAACCGATATCTTTTTTTAATTTTGCAATTTTTCGCTAATTTTGCTCGTAATTCGACTACTAAATATTAATTAACCCCGTGCTTCGGACGCGGCGATTGATTGATTGGCACGGCACAGTGGGGCGCGATGTCGCAGATTCTCAATCAAATCAAAATCAAATTTGGCGACATCGCCATTTCTCACCTGACGCTAATTCCGGCCTGGCAGCTGTGCACATTATTTTTGTTGCGTGCTCCTTTCACCCCCTCCCCGACTCGATAAACTTGGCGAATTTTCCGATTATTGAATCAATATTGACGTAATACGTCGACGGGGTGGCGTGACTTCCGAGTAAATATTTTTCGCATATCAAATCCTGTCTTTTGGCAAGGTCTGGCATGTCGAAATACAATACAGCCCGTGGATTATATACAAATTTTATTATAATACCTGAATCAAAAATAATATTTTACAGTGGTGGCTCGCGGATAGAACATTTGGGGGTGCTGTGTAATATTAAAAATTAAAAAAAGGATATTTTGCTCATATTTTATTTAAAATATAAAAAAATGTTACGAGGAATTATTATGATTAATAGTAACAATAATAAAATAAGCGACAACCGGCACGTTACTCAAAGAAGCTGTAAATCAGTCGCAGCACGACACGATGCTTAGCAGGGAAATCCCCCCGCACTCTACTACCGACCCGCATCCGTCCAATACCCGACACTAGTAACGCTGACAAACAGACAGCGCTCTTGAACTACATCATACGGAATAACACTGTCCGCTGAATAGACACTGATCAGATTAATAAATATAATAATTTTTTAACACTTTTGCCAGCATTAAGACAATTGTTCGATTTCTTTTTAAAAAATGTCCTTCAATTTTTCATTGAAAAACTTTTCCAAATACGTTTTCACTTCTCTACCATTATTATTTTTTTTATCTCCTAATGTATGCTCTAACGATCTAATAAGATGGTAAACCGACGGAACTATATCCGGTGTTTGGAGTGAATGAATTAGAAGGTCCAACCAAAGTTCCCTAATTTTTCCCTATGTTATTTTTGCAGCACATTTTTTGTTATTAACCAAAATATATCGTTTTTTATGGGCTCTTGTTTCATTCGCTTAAATTGTTCACAATACGCTGCCACTGTAACAATCCGACCAGTTTCAAGTACAGTCAACCCTTCTATAGCGTTCGGATAGGGACCGCGCTATGAAAAAAACGCTATAGAAAGTTAGGCACCCATACAAAACTTGGGGTTGGGTTCTTTTAATTGTATTTTGCGATTTGAATGAAACATTCGACCAATTTTTATATTTTGAATGACCTTGCACGTGTTTGGTTGAATAACAATAGCTCGTGCCTATAGGCGCTAGAGATAATTGACCTAGCTGTCTGTAATTCCTAGCCTGTACAATTTTCCTATGCGACAAAGATGATCCTGGACTGTAGACCATGGACAGCCAATCTTCAATGATAATTCCTCAATTATTTGACGATGATCTTAATCTACCATCGCCTTCAGGATTTCCTCATTAAATTTTTGGGGTCATCCATTTCATGGGATATCTTTGAGATTCCTATTTCCATTTTTAAACTTTTTAAAACACCATTGATACTTGTTTAGTTACAGAAGATCCCCGTAGGTATCGGTATTTTTTTCACTACTTCATTTGCCTTAAGTCCTTGATCGAACAAAAATAGCGTAAAATGACCTAAATATGCTTCTTCTATTGTTGGCATTGAAAAATAAAATTTACAACCATAGCTTTCAGTTCATCGAATATTTATCATCCCCCTAATATATTTTTTCTGAATAAGATTGGGGGTGCTGCAGCTCCGCAGTGTATATGTAGACGTGCCGCCCCTGATATTTTAGAAAATTTTTGTTTAGGATTTGTGAATCGCTTTTGCTCCTGCGCTATAATTTTATGATTACTGTATTTGGCTGAAAATTGTTTGCGGTTCTTACGTGCATGGGTAAACTGCAATGCCGTTGATTTTCAGAATGATGGGCGTGGTCCTCCGGATTAACTCATTTAATATTCCGGTTTATTGTGGATTATATTAAAAATATTGAAGTCATATTCTCAGAAGCTCGTATATTTTATTTCAGAGCAAAAGAAAAAGCGTATCCTTTGAGGTCGCAAAACTTTTATTTATGACTAAAATGCAAATAATCCAAAATTTCAGCGCCGACACAATACTTTCCCGTATGCTTTATCGACCGGACGCCGATAAAGCGCCACTACTATTTATAGTCTGTCCATGCTGTTATTGTTATTTCATATATAAATTGTTACGTCGTAAATATGATGTTTTACGACGCGCTTTGTCGCTACGGATCTTTTGAAACGGAAGACCTTGACCTCGAACGTGGGCCGAGACTCATTTTCGTATTTGTAATTATGTCCGGTACCATTGAAAAAAATATTATTTATCGGGTATCATGTGCCGTAAGTGGCATCGGTGCCTTATACGGATTGCGTAAATTTCACCGCCTAATAGAAAACCACTGGATGTTTAAACAGTCAGCGACGGCGATTTCCACAGTGTTTGCATAAATTTAAAACCAACTAATGGATGCGTAAGTGAACGGGTAAACATCGCGTGTATATTAAATATTTGCATGCGAGTATCGCGTATGTGCGCAAAGTCGATCTGTCGCACGGCGCCATTGACGCATATACACGTTTCGCTCCGTAAAAAATGAACCCGTCCAGATTCGCGCACGAATTAAATTATTAATTGTGTATCGTCGCATGATTTATTGTTGTGGACGATTATTTGTTCGTTTAATTCGCGTGCAAACACAATAATTGCAAATTTATATGGACACGTCTCTATAAGAGGAGACGTGTAGGCCGCACGCTATCTAATCCAAACGCAATTAGCATCGAGTCAACACTCAAACACGCGTTAACCCCTTCACGTTTTGTTTGCTTTTTTCGATCGGTTGCCAAACAAAAGGGATTAGCTGGTCGCACACGGGTCAAACGCAAATAGTTCGTTAGGCGTTCGACTTGCAAAGGTCGATTAGCCGATTTGATCGCTTTGACGTGGTGTTCCCCGAACAAATGCGGTTAACTCCGCACACGGCTCCCCCCCACACCGTGTAATATTATGTCATTAAATAAAAAAATGTCATTAGTCACCGGATTCTTTTTTCTTCATTTTCGCAATGCGCCTGATCAATCCGCCACCGGATCAACTGCCCGGTTATTTATTAACCCGTTCCGGGGGTCGAGTTTTAGCGCGCGCGCGAACGAAATTGATTGACCCAATAAACATGTCCATTTCTCATCATCATCATCATCATTTCGGAATGGACCGGCCGAAAAAAAAAATAACGAAAATGCTAAAAATTGTGAATAATTCCGCGCCATATGTTGGGGCGCCGGTACCATTTTCCCATCAGCCAGGACCACCCCGGACCTAATTGGAACTAATCCATCAAAGTCAGGGCCCCGGGCCGGAGAGAGATGGCGGGGGCCCTGACCATTCCGCCACGTGTTATTTACCCGGAATCGTTATGTTCAACAGACTTGGAATAGAGTCTGAAGATTTGTAATCTGCCCGTGTGGTCGTAAGTGGGGGTCGCGGAAAAAATCACCCATTTTTGCAACGTCTAAGAAATAACGTAACGTATGGCGTCGAACAGTTAATTGGATCCTTTGCAATTTGGCTATAATTTTATTATAAACCCAATAATCTACTCATTGCGTATGTATTGTATTCGATATTTATGTCCTAGGGAATCATTCTGCTTAATGGAATATACATGTATAAAATATCTCTATAATATAAAATGATCTTTAAAAATTTTAGTTAGTGTACGAACTTTGTTTGGAATTCAACTCACCTGTATCTAATGTTGTAGGCATACATCCTAGGTCAACTGAATTCCAGAGGTACTTTGAAGTAATCTCTGCTATAAAATTAACCCTTGGAGAGTTTTGGAGAGATCACTTTACTATCCTGGATTGATTAAGCCAAGTACAGAACAATGAACTCTGTCTGAAGGAGTTGGTGACTAAAAGTAGCGATTTTAAGACTGATTGTAATGTGCAGTTCCAATGGTCTGGATGTGGAGAAGTAAGTGGTCAGGCACCCGGAAGAGTTGACGAATATAAAACTGCAGTAACTTAAGAAGGAACAGCACTAAACAAAATGTATCATCTCCAATTTTGTAGGAGGAGAAGGGTTAGTCCCTACCTTATTAATCAAGTAAATCGCTTCCATATAGATAGTTGACATAATTTACAGAGAAGTACTATAAAAAAAAGCCAAAAGTAAGCCATGTCTAGAATGACTATACAATGTCAAATTTTCTAAATGTCACTAGGAGAAAGGAAGAGTACAATTTGTATGTTTTTGTTGAAATCCAACCACATGATCTTAAACCACGTTCAAGTAGAAAAAATACAGAAAAGATTAAATTTAAGGCTCAGAAACAGGGTGATGATCTAGCATGTTTGTGGTTCATCATAGCACTCGAAGGAGTAATAAGAGACTCCGACATAGATACATCTGGCAACATATTTAATAAACCTGTACAGCTTCTTGCCTATGTGGATGGTATAGACATTGTGGCTAGATCTCGGAAGGCTCTCAAGGATGCATGCCAACGAATAATGAGAGCGACAATGGACACGGGACTGAGGATCAATGAGACCAAGACAAAATATGTGCCCAAATGCCAAGGACGAATCTATGAACTCCTGAGAATGGAAGAGTATAGCTTCGAACCGTCCAGGAATTCACATATCTCGACTCACTTATTACCAAAAAATGAAACCTTTTAAAAAATAGCTAGCAAATCGGTGTAACTTTGGACTACAACAGCATCTATGGTTGAGATTTTTCTAAAGGACGACTAAAGTCAAGCTCTACAATTTGATATCCTGGAGAAGTGGATTCTGAGACGGATATTTGACGACGGCGTATTTGAAGCAGCGAGGAGTTGTACCAAATATTTGAGGATATTTATTTATTTATTTAAATGACTTTCTAACCCGAAGCGTGTCTTTGTCACCTGGAGGACACGCGACGCAATCTACAGATCCTGAGCTTCTTGTAAGCACTAGCAGAACCGTCTGACTCAACCGTGAGGTCAGAATTGCAATAGTTGTCCTTAAGGCTAATGAGGCTCTACGAATAGGGGTCAGGTCAGCCAGCCATGAGCCCGGAAGCTGAGTTTTTAACACGCAGGTTGTATTAATAATAGTCAGACGTGGATAGGGCCGATTCGTATTCAATTTACACAAGGATATACCGGTCACGGCTGTCAGAGTGGCCAGACTCCAATGACCCTGTCAAGGATACGGGACAGTTAGCCGCCGAAAAGGCCTATGGTTAACAAGCCTTTATGTCCCTGGAGGAAAGGGACACCAAGGCTGAGATGGTTGTACTGTGAACAGTAGACCGGGTTGAGGCAGGGTCGATCCCTCTACAATAGGGATCATGTGTCTATGATGATTATGATGATGATGCAACAACAATATGGCTATTTTTTTGATTATTTATGAAAAAGTAATTTAATACATATTATTTTGAATAGGTTTAATTAAAGACGTATACCAAAGTTTGACTGTTTTGTAATGCGATTATCTATTGTCAGATTGTCAGAACGTATTTTTTAGGCCATATCCTTTTGTTAATACTGTATATTGTATAGAATTTTTAATAGATGGTATTAAAAACGTCTTTAAAATAATTGCTTTGTTACTTTTCATGTAAAAATTTTCATTCTTGCAATAGAACATTGCGAAATCCCCTAGAAAATTGTAAGCTACGTAAAGAATCTAATTTTCTTATTTCTCGGTCAACATAGAAATTGTAAGACTCACCGCTCGGCGGCTAATAGGTCGGTTTTTGTTTGCGAAACGAAATGAATTGGCATTTAGCGGTTAAGCACTCTTCTGCAGACCGAGGCAGTAGCGGCTCGTTTATTATTTATTATTATTTTTTTTTATGAAATCTTGCTCAAAACTAAATATTACATTCGAAATTGTATTTACATTTAACTTTGTATAAATATATTCGGAATTGTATTAGGATTTTATGCCCGGAAAGGAAAGGTTACATAATTCATTCAAATTAAAACGCATAATTAGATTGCTTTTACCCAAATGAATCCCGAAATTTTCCGCGGCGCTTCATTTCCACATATGAACATCGGATCCC
The DNA here is from genome assembly GCA_022495035.1 of Philopotamus ludificatus. Classification (NCBI taxonomy): domain Eukaryota; kingdom Metazoa; phylum Arthropoda; class Insecta; order Trichoptera; family Philopotamidae; genus Philopotamus; species Philopotamus ludificatus. Next base: position 62,781 of record JAGXCT010037089.1, on the reverse strand, counting down.
AGGGGGACGCCTTTTAGAAAATTTTACAGGGCCGCGGCAAAATATTAACGGCGCCTTTATTTGCTCACCTCTAGATATAATTTCGGCGCCTATCTAAATATCTTGGCCGGGGCACAAAAGATTTCGGGTCGGGCCCCCATAAAAGAAAATTGTAATGTGTGGCTGCTCAAGGTGTACTGGGATGGGGAGATAAGGGGGGCAGACCGCCAATTGTGAAAATTGGGGCGCACTTTTCTTGGGGGCCGTCGAAAAGTTTCGACATAAACAATTTGGATAAACCCGTGGAACATAACGAATAAAAAGGGCTATTCATATCTACGGCCCATTGTGTTGTGTCGAGAGAAGGAAATGCCATCGGAAAGCTCTCTTTTCATGCTAGATAAATGTCATTGCGTTAAATTTTTCCAGTGAAGAAAAACCATACCAACCATCTCCACGTATATCGAACCAAAAATAATTACTATGGTTACTGTAACGTTGAAGAATAGAGGGAAAAAATAGTTTGATATATGTATTTTTTTACTATTCTTTTCTGCTGCATTTTAATTATAGGATGTAATAAAAATACTAAAAAGGAGAGCGTTTTTTTCATTAATGCTTTTAAAAAAAAATAGGTAAATTAAATCAGTCAATCTGTAATCTTTAAATTATCCGTGTAATGGCAACCCATGGGCTCAAAAAACAACCGAGTCATCCGAAGGGGGTCTCTTAGGGACCCCAAGCAAGTCATGTGCCACTCGCATTCTGCACATCGATTATTGATTATTTATAATATTTTTTTTTTTTTTATGAATACGAAGATTTATGACATGTAGGATTTATATTAAAAGAGTTATTAAGAAAAATAAGCTTTGGGTACCTAATATACCCCATCGGCACAGCTAGGTTAACAATTAATATGCTGTTGTATTTTAAATTTATGTTTTTGTTTGAATTATGGCTGATATGGGGCCTCGTATCTTTATAATTATTATAACTTAAAATTCGTAGCTATTTTTATAATTATTCAAAAGATAATTTTGTCTATAAAATAATTGCGAACCGCTTAAGAAGTCGTATGGTTTTATTTATTAACCCCTTGTGTGATTTGCCCGAATACAACTCAGGTAGGTATTTTGCTGACA
>JAGXCT010037089.1:23978-61604 GCA_022495035.1 Philopotamus ludificatus | reverse complement strand
GATTTGCCCGAATCCAGCTCGGGTCATTCCCCCACCAGTCTAGAGAACGCATCGTGCGCGTTGTCGTTATTTGATCTTTCGAGAAAAATTACCTACTTTTTTCCAAGAGGTTGCCCAAGGAAGTGGTTAAAGTCGATTGCGTTGTAGTTATTAAATAAAATTATAACTACGTATAAAATAAAAATAGCGGACGCCACTGTGCCACAATAAATTTGATGACGTCACGTTAAACTTTATATAAAATATATATTTAATTAAAAACCTCCCCGTCGAAGTGCACAGTTAGTTTAATTCGACGGTATCAATCTAATCACCCACTTTTGACATTCCCAACCCCCCAGAACGTACCCCATCCCCTGGCACCCATTGTCAAGGCATCAGGTAACGTGTTAAATTTCTCACCCGGGTGTACCTTAGTAACTTAGTTGGCCGTAAGAAATCGCGGTTAATAATTTTATTACCGGGGCGCCATATAAGCCAGGGGTGGGCCGGTTTTGGGTGTGAGTGGTCTACTGTCTCTGCTGCGAGTCGAGCCGCAGCAGGGATGGAGGTGTAGGGGGTGTGCGAACCATAAACCCGTTAAAACCCCCTCCCCTCGCCCCCGGATTAGCATATAGTTAATTGCCCCTTAACGTTTAACTGCCGCTCAGTTTAACTAAGATAAAATATAACCCCTTGGCCCCCGCAGGGCCGCGTCTTCGGACCCGCAGGGCCTGCGGGGCCTTAAATTAAACAGCTTTTAAAACATCATTGTACATTTACTGTCCATAAAGTGGATTATGGTGTGTATGAGGAAGGGACCCCGGGACACTTAACCCTTTGGACGCGCCAAGATTTACTTTTTTATTAAAATTCAAATGTTCGCGTATTTCTATTTTAGAATATAAAAATAACTGGGTCACGATATTCCCGCGGGGTTGTTAAAAATATATATAGTGGATGCGATCTATATTTTTTGTATTGTTTTCACGTAGAGGAATCAACGAGGGGCTGTCCTCCTTGACAGCCTGTTGAGACCAAATTATTCTCTAGGGATTTTTCGCTTGATAAACTTTCATATCACGCAGACTGGTTTTATATATATTAATATATACCTTAAAATATTTAATTTAAATTATTAAAATGAGTCAGTGACGTATCGTGTGAGTGGTGACAGTTGACCAAAATTATGCAAGGTTACCTACCACGTCGACCTCGAGGGAATATTAGTAACTTATCCATCGTAATACATATACACGAATCCTATTTAAATAAATAATTGTTAAAATATTTAATTTTACAATAAACTTCATGTGATGAAAAAATTAGGTCTTACATTTTTATTCTAAAAAGATGTATTTTCAGATAATTTTTGATACCTCTTCATATCATGCTTGATTCATTAGGACTCTAAAAAAATTCTCCTTAGAACCATTAACCTCAGACTTAACCAGTAAACCCTACAATAACGCTCCCTGCTATACCTCGATGTTTTATAACACGTTTAACAGTCCCTCCTATAGCGCTCCTCCTATCTATGTATCTACGGGAAATATAGGTCATTGCGCTTTGGTTGACAACAGAATATAGCACGGATTAGGGAATTAGGAAATAGGGTAATTGCCATTTGGTTATGACTTGTAGGTAACATGCATACTATTTCGATAATGTAAGTAAACCGCGACTAAGCTTAATTAGTATTTGGATAGACGTCCCACGAATAGTATGAATTTAAGGAATTCTTTATAACTAAAACTGGTCAAGGGGTTTGCTAGTGAAAGTGACTCATTACTTCGTTGAATAATTAATTATAAAACAAGTGATATCATTTTTAATCCAACTGAATTAATATTAACCTTTTTGGCTCTAATGTTTTTTTATAAATTTTCACCAACTCCAAGCTTTTTTGAGTGAATTTGTTAAATACTAATATTTAAGCTACAGAATTAAAAAATTGGGTTGTTAAAAATAAAAAAAAGTAGCGGTTCTGTTCGGTAGCGTCAAGAAAATTGCTGACTTTTCGGTTTCTTATCCTCAAGTCCGTACTTCTATCTGTTATTGTTTCAAGGTGTATTGACCAGCAAATTTGGAAGAATCGCTTGCGGGTAAATATTTTACTGAAAAAGGGTATTTTTTTTCACATTCCAGATGACAAAAAATGATCATATGATAAAACATAACATATTTCTAGAACATTCAATTGCTTCAAATAAACAAAAAATACCAGGACAGCTATTTACAATTAAAAAAAATGCAAGAGAAAAAATGTCCAATACGTACGGATATAGGAGTTCAAAGGGTTAAAAATTAACTAGTGTCGTGGTTTGATACTGGGGGGAATATCAATGTGAGATACTCATTCCCCTTGCATCTTTATAAACATTATCATATTATCACATTATTATAAATAAATAAACTTATATGATATTAATATATTTTTTTCTCTGTCTTATCCTAGACTTGGTAAAATATGTGGAAGCATTAAATTAACCCTTTTCTAACTATTAATGTAGACTAGATTTTAGAGTTTGATGTAGTTTTTAATATCATGAGCATCCTAAAAATTATTCCATTGATTCATTTTCAGTTGATTAATATTTTCAGGGGATTGAGGTTCATGCTTTACCGAAAATATTTTATAAATAATTTTGTAAATTATTAGATTTTTAACGAAAAAATTACGAAATGTGATTAAAAATATTATATTTGTATTTTCATGAATTGATACTGTCATTTATGGATTTGAACCCTAGGTAGTATTTAATTTGTATTTTTGTAACATTTGGTATTTTTTCTGCATTATTTTATTAGCATCTTAATACGTTTTTCATGAATATCTAATGGTAATTCATGGTTCAGTCATCACCAGGACAGGCAAAAACATCGAATCCTTGTACGTTGATTTAATTTTTCTTTGCAATAAATTTTCCACACACGTAGATCATACATCACATTCACTTTGCATAAGACAATACAATCATAAGGCACTTCACACACGTTCCACGCGTCTATTTTTTGTTTTTTTATATTTTAATTTAATTCTGAATAAACTCGCTCACGTTTGCAATATATTTTATTTGAATACGTACACGTAGTTTCGTTGTAGGTATGTTGACCCGGGTACCGAGTGTTTCGTCTGAAGGCTCGTTGGCTATTTCGGTCACAGTTTTCCGCAATGTTTACCCTACGGTGAAAATTTCGCTAAATTGTACTACGCCGACCAGACTAGAAAAGTCGGGAGTTTTCGTAGCGGATACACACTTTATATACAAATATATAAATACGCGGAAAATCAATGAACGGCATGAATATTTTATATGGCAAGGTCAAAAGAGTATGCGTAATTCGGTTGTGTAAAGATGAAAAGATAATTATTTTGTGCAAATTAAGCCGGGGGTTTATGTATTTTTTTTTACTCTCCTCTCGGCAAAAATGTAATTTGAATACAATATCTTTGCGTCGCTAATTTCTCGGAAGTTTGCATTATTATTATATACTTGACGGTACAAAGTATACAAGAAAAATTGAGAGCTTTAACTTTGCGCCCGGGAAAATTTTATTATCAAGTAATTACAACTCTGATTTCGATCGGGGAACAAGGAGGGCGCGGGCGGCCGCGGGGGTGGCGGAAGACTCTCTAGAAATTTTTCAGGGACCATGGAAGAAATTCGACTCATACTTTCCATTCTTTCGTAATTAAGAAAGAGCGATGGAAAATCCTTGGGGCGCCTCTCGTCTCCGAAATACAGATGTACATTAATTATCCACAACCCCCTCGACGGCACCCTGTTGAAACTTCCTTTTTTGCCATGAAACAAAGATGGTGGGGGGAGCGGGGGGCGCGTCGGTGGGACGGTGGATGATAAAAAAGTCGAAATCGCAAAGTTTTTCCTCCGTTTGATGTGGAAACCTATTCATAAATACATTCCAAGATTCAACTGGAAGAAGGCAGTTGAGTGTATACAGTGTTGTTTTTCTTTATTCCGCGTGCTTTTCCCGTTTTAAAATAAAAGTTTTATTTCCCTATGCTTATACATACTATATATTTTTTGTTTTGTTTTTCTGTTTGGTTTTATCATAAGCATCAATCTTTGTTCAGAGTATGGATATACGCGTATACGTCTTAAGCCCCGTATCCTTTGACGTGGATTTTTCGCAGAATTGCTTACGCAAATATTCAGATTCGAATCTGTACAAAATTGACATATATTTTCCTTTCAATACGCGATATTTCTAATTTTTTTTCACGTCATGTCTGACAAATTTATCGTTCGCCATAATAATTCACATAATAAAACGGCCAATTATTCTAACGTCACACTTATTTCCCCGGTGCCTTGTCGTAAAGTTATTCACCGATTTAATGACTATAATGGTTTTTACATCATTAAAACACTGCTGTAAAATTTTGATTCGATATCAAATCAAAATCGACAATAAAATCAAATTTAATACATACAATAAAAGTTTATTCCGTATTAATAAAAATGTAAATGAGATATAATATTGTTTGTCGAGAGGCTGACTGATATTTTCCGCGAATATTTTTTTATTTTTTGTCGTATTTGTTGAAACGTACGGCCGTCGCAAATATTAAATATCTCCTGCATAATTCAACGTTCAAAAACACCTTGCAAATCATCAAACGCCATTTTATCCGCCGTGAAATAGACGTCGAATTTTCGGAGCGACGCCCAACCCTTCGGCGACCGCATCAAAATGAATATCCGCGATGAATAAAACATTAACATTTGGCGAAACAGATGTATTTAGGCCCTAATCGGCGCCGCCTCATTTGCATGACCCGCGCCGAGTCACGGCGCCCCGACGCCGCAGCCGCGAGCGTCGCCGGTAAGCCGAGGTCGGCGCCGAGCCGAGCCGAAGGGCTTTGAGGTTTTCGGGGCTCGCAGCCAAACGGCCACGTGCATTGTGTATGGCCACTTTGTTGCGCCAACTTTCCGCAAATTGGGATCAAACTTCGCGCCATTTCGGATTCACTTGGCGTTATTGTTTGTTGCGCAATTGTGTCGTCGCCGGGGGCGTCGGCTGTTTCGCCGAAGTTTGTTACCGAGGTTAAGGTTAAGCGTGACGCGGAAGGGGATAAACGCAAATGGGTTAATCCTATTTGGTAATATGAGGCATGCAATATGACAAAAACATGAAAAGCCTCTCTCGAATATAAAATTTTCTATCTATTTCAATAAAAAGATATTTTTAAAAAATACTTCAATCTATTTAATTTTATAATATTTAATGAAATACAGTAAACCCTCTGTTTTCTAAAACAAGTCAGTGGTCAGCTTGTGTGTTAATTGGTCAGTCGATGTCGTTTACCATAAGTAAGATGAGAGGATATAACCAGAGTCTTCATTGTAGCATCCGCATGTAGCGCAACAAGATGGCGACTATATGTTACGACGGTCCGAATTGCGATAACATCTAAACGTTAAGACCGCTGAGGACAGAGAAAGAGACGGTTTGGTCGTCGTTGGATACCTTAGCAGTGTCGCTGATGATCATTTTGTTCAAGGGGATGACGCTATTTGATCCTGCTAAGGGCGCTATATGTCATAAATTCATTATTCAAATTAAAGTGCTAGTAATTTTTGCGCACATGATCGAATAACCACCACATTGTGATTTCAATACAAAAAACTGAATTAATTTTAGTCAAATTACCGTTTGTTTGACAATAATGAATAACATGTGATATTGACATTGAACAATTAAAACACCAATATAAATAATTATTTAAAAATATTTGAGCAGTTTAAAACAAAAACAGTCGACTGAAAAATAAATACTGACATTAAATAGCGAATAAAATATTCAACAAGAGATAATATTTTAGTTATCTCTCAAAGGTATATTTACAAATATTACAAGAAGCCAAATACATATTTATTTATTAAATGAGAAATGTATATTTATTTTGATATTATTTTATGTTATTTACGCCGCAATTCAATGAGAATAATAATTTTAAAAATAATACAGGGTCTATTTTATAAACCTCGTATTTCTTTAGAATATTCAAATCATCATCATCATAATCATTTGCCAGCTATGAGACACTCACTCGCTGAACTTATTGGTCTTACCGGACTGTCGAAGGGTAATCGCGGTCAAAGGAACCTGAGTCTCACACGTAATGTAAGGGCCTCCCTTTTGTGTCCATATCGCGAGGACCCAAACCTTCTTGGTATGCTATTTTTTGTAAGGAGTTTTTACTTAAATATAATACAGTCAGTCCTTCTATAACGTCTCCTCTAAATTACTTCGTTCTACAAAATGCTTATATTTTCTAGGTCAAATTACATATTTCTTAAGTATACATTGCCCAGCGAAATAAAGGTTAATGCTGCTTGATTAACTAGGCTTATAGTAGAAAATAGTGATTGAAAGGAAACGTTATAGGAGGTCTAACTGTATACAAGGACAAGTTGCGTGAATATAATGTTCCGACACATGGTTATAATATTTGAAATGCAATATGACATGTCCTCGTACTCCCTGCTTGTTGATCTCTGGCATATTCCGAAACTCATAGCAAGAGTATCTGCGAGGAAGCACGCTTCTTGGTGATCTCCGACGAGAGGCCGGCTGAGGGCTCTACAGTGGCATGCCAGTATGGGGTCTCAAGTCGGAGATGCTAAAGGCGGAGAGTGCAACCTGAACGTCGGGGAAGGTGTCGGTCAGCTTGTCTGTTAATTGGTTAGTCGATGTCATCTGCTATAAGGAAGACGAGAGGATATATCCAGAGTCGTCATGGTGGCATCCGCGTGTAGCGCAACAAGATGGCGACTACATCTTACGACAGAACGAATTGCGATAACATCATTAACGTTATGACCGCTGAGGAAGTCAGTAAATGATGGTTATACCATGAGATTTTAAGGAAGACGAGATAAGAGTCTTCAGAGTCATCATGGAAGTCGGGCGGAAATCTCTGCCTCGAAGCAACCCGCCGGTATATGTTGACAGATCGCAACACGAAAATAATAAAATAATATTGTTGCCATTCTGTGGATTAACTACCACATTTTCTTTCCTGATAATAGAGCTAGGTTAAATCGTAGCTCCTTCTTTCGAGTCAATTTCTGACTGGGCCACTCAGCCTTGTAGCATATTCGCACTGTTCGTGTGGGTTAATCTGTCAGGATTACAGTCACGTTCTGTGGTCCTGTCCTCTCCTGGACTTTGCGCGTGACGACCTACTCCATACTCCATGCTTTGCATCGACTTACGGAGAGTTGTGCAGAGCTACTTTCCCTCTTCCTTCTCCCTATTCTTAGAAAATTTTAGTTTAATTTCTAAAATCACGCGTTTCAAGAAAAACCTGTTTGTGGCACCGATGGAACAGTGTAGGTGGATGGAAAGGGATGGAACCGTGCCAGACCGGTCTGACACAGCTTCATCTTGGGTACAAATACCACTGTTGGTAGCGGAGAGGGTTTGCCTTGGTATTCGATTTCCTTTTCTCTACGCGTTATCTGCTTATAACGAGTCGTAAGTGATTATTAATCTAGTTGCGCCATAGCAGTCTTTCATGGGAAAGACCTCCACAAATAAAATATTTCATTATTATAACAAATAATAATAATAATGACAAATCTAACTCTTTATCAGTTTTGCTTGTTCCAAATACATATATACAGCCGTGTCCAGTTAACCTGTTCAAAGTTTCGCAGTCCGGTGCAATACGAGCCGTTTCCATCACGAACCATAAAGCCCGCCGCACACCATCATTATCAAGCGGGCCTTAGAACGTGTGATTTTAAGTTTCGTGTCGAGGCCTGTAATCTGCGCGCGGTACTTACACGTAAAATTTGCACCGACTTTTTGCATTACGACACGAGAGCGCCGCTGCATTGCGTGGGGGGTGGGGGTGGGTGCAGGCACCGCTGCAGTTCAATTTCATCACCGGCCGATGGTTATTAGGGTGGCCCACACCCACTTGAGTGGATATTGTTTATCGTAATCACTTTATTACGCCATCCCACGTGTTAAACTGTGCCCTCTGTAATGAGTTTATCGCCGAGCTGGAAAATTGTGAGCGCAATGCGACTCTGCCGGGAAATTGCCACGTTGTAGTATCGCGAAAATCTTGTGGTGCACGCTGAATTATGTGATACGGGTCTGAATCTTGATTGGGGTGTGAAAATTTTATCAAGTCACGTCATATATGTTTTCATAATTTTTGATGATTTGTTATTAATGTTGGTTTATTTTTTTTTTCAGGTGAGTGATGTTTTTTTTATGATACGCAATCAAAATGGTAAGATTTTTATGATATTTATAAAAAAGGGTCCTTAATAGTTCTCTTTATATAATAACTTGGTAGGCTTATCAATCAGTAACATGGCTTGAATGTAATTATAATCTGTAATATTTGTGTAGCTTCGAGAGTACTTAGAAAGGATAACTTTCGTGGAATTCTAAATGATATTGAACAGAGGACGATTACAAGGGTAAGAACCTTACCATTTACCCTCATATTTAAAAAAAAAATCAAACCTTATATGCGTGATTAGAGACTTGATTTAATATATATTTTATTGGAAAATAAATTTTAAATATACCTTAAACATATAGATAGAACACGTAGATTTTGTTCATAAGTTTGGCATTTTTTTTCAGCAATTTTTTATGTGCTCATTTTTTTATAAAGCCTATAATCAATCCTCTCTTTTACTTTGTACAAAAGATATATTATTATTTTTTTCATAGTATTAATATAATGTCAATAATATATAAAATTTGTCTCAGTATTTATATCAATATATAAAACCAGGTTTCAGTGATTTTCCATGATTTCCTAAAAAATGTTAAATTAAATGCTCGATTTATAGGCATTTCTTAATAGAATAATGGGTTTTAATTTTTAAAAGTATAATTAAATCTAACGTGGTATTATTTTAATATTTTTCAAATCAAATTATCATATTTATTAGATAAAAAAAATAAGTACAGTCAGCCTTTCTGTAATGCTTACGTTTAATCCCTAATTTCTACATAATCCCTTGTCAAACAAAAAGCATTGACCTTTATTTCGCTCAGCAATGTATTATATATTAAAGAAATATGTAATTTGACCTTCAAGTATTAGCTTTTGTGGACGATGGATTAAAACATCCGTCATGGCGGCTAGAAAACAACAGCGCCATCCGAAGGGGTCTACCAGATACCCCAAGCATTTCAAGTCAAGATATTGATAATTTCTTAATCAAATTTTGACTTAATTTTTTTTAATTGGACTATTCTAAGAATAAAAATGGGTTTTACAAGAGATCTTTATAGAGCATTAAATAATAAGCCATATTTAACATCAAATATATCTACATAATTGCTTTTTTTTCACAATTTCAGACAATAAAGTTCAATAATTATTTATACTATTTATTTTATAGACTTTTTTTAGACAATTACAAATAATTGGTGACATATAGGAATTAGATTAAAAGAGATCTGCTACTTATTTATGTAGCAGTCTGAAAATTAAATTGCTTAAATAATTTTTCTACGTCTTCATGACTTTTTCTTATATAATATTGTTTTATAAATGGAGCTGTACTATTGATTGGATACTTAAATTTCAGCGACGATATTTTAGTAGTTCACTAAGAATCTAAATATATATATTTAATTAACTTTGAAGGTCGTTCTGATTTATTTCGATCTAAAATTCCAAGTATTGTTAGCACAGTCATTTCCGATAATAGCTTTAGCGATTTTGTTCGTCATCAAGCCTTAATAAAAATAAAGAGCAGAAAGGGCTTTACATAATAATATACTTCGTGGTAAAATTTTTCGGTTTTACAAATACCTCATTACTTTGTAGTCCTTAATAGTATAATATAAATGTTTTATGTTTTAATTTTATGTTAAATAAGACAGAAACTAAAGGGTTAAACGAGTAATTACTGAGTGCACTTCGCTTAAGACATAAACACGTATGTTGTATTAAACCCCGCTTAATAATCCAGGTACAATAAGGACTTTACTGAGCACATACAATGTATGTACACGGACACACTCGAATAAACTTTGTACAATTGCTCCAGGGGTTACCAACAATTATTAATTATTAAATGATTCGCTCGATAGAATATATAATATTATCGCATTATTGGATATATGGGATTTGTAAATTTCCCGCTTAACTAAAACCCAACTGTGAAGCAATAACTCGTCGAGGTAATTCCTGGAGCTCATGGAAAACGCTGTAGCCAGTCTCCGGCTCTTTCTCTCTACGTGCCCCCGGTGAAATGTTCGGGAAAAACTTTGTTACCTCATTATGTTACTTAGCGGGTAGCTTTATATGCAACTTGGGAGCTTTATAGCCTAATACTGTTTCTGGACCGAGCTCGGATGCAAAACATGAAGCGGGCCAGAAAACCAATTACACGCGAACGGCGTTAAACGGCTGGATGACGTCACACGCCCCGTGAAACTTGGCGAAAGTGTCCACGCCATCTGTCAAACTCCCCGAAAAGTCCCTGATTCCGCCAGATCTATCCCGCCGAGTTTCCAAGTATCGTTTTCATTCGGACCGTAGTTGCAGAACAGAAGTTTTTATTCAATCGATTCCGATCCACTTTGTATTCATCAGGCGCAAATGTCTTTTAACACTTCTACCCCCTGCCACACAACCCCTTTGTCTCTACCCCCGCCCGCCGATAAATGGCCTGACGATGTGTTCTGTTTCCGTTTGGAAACGTACCAGGGATTCGATACGTGTTTATTGTTTGGTATTCAGGACTTCGGCGCCGCAACAATCCCGTGCGTACCATTCATCACATTCCTCCTCGGAATATTCTCTTAGGGATTTTTTTTCTACGAGGTAACTGGGTGAATATTCGTTTATTTATTTTTTCTGTGCCGAAATGAAATTGATGCACTTAAGAATTTAATAAAAGTATGATACAAACAAAATTAATCATTTGAACAAGTCTCTTGAGGATTTTTTTGACAGCGTTCTCAAGAATGCCCTAATTAAAATAATATATTTTGAACAAGTATTTATATAACCGAATTTTAATACTGTTTTGTATTAAATTATGAAATTTTATACGCACAAAATATTATTATTTACAAAGCTCTAGATTCGAGCTTTTTTTGATATCTGTCGTCGTTTATTATTTTTTTATTATCAAAAAAAATCTTACTAATACTTTTCTCTTCAATTTCTCTTGATTTGCTATTAGGTTTGTCCACCGCCTGATTTTATAGGAGCTACCATATTCCAAGGTCTTCAAGGTCACGTTTTTAAATATAAACTACCCTAGGATGTCAGAAGTAAATATACGATCGAAAAAATATCAGTTTTGTGATTTCAATTATATCTGGTGACTCTGGCTCTAACTCTGAAAACCTATCGATAATTGCTTTAGGTAGCCAGGTCCCTTTAATAACTTCCAAAAGAGTACAAAACCATCTATCTCTATAGTAATAACGTTTTTTATTTATTTATTTGCCATTTATATAAACAAACATTTGAAAACAATTCTAAGGATGCAAAGAGTATGAATCTCTCACACTAATATTCCCCCCAGTGTCAAACCACGACACTGGCTAATTTTTAATATTATTTCAGTAGGATTGAATTTTTTATAATTTGTTTTATAATTATTCATTCATGGAAAGATATATGGTATTGAATTAAATAACCTTAAATTCACAAAAGAGTTGCAAAAAAAGATCTATTGACAATAGCAATAGATCTTTGACAATATCAATAGTTCCAGAAACAATCCCAATATTATTAGTTCCAACTGTTAAAAACCAAAGCAAAAAACTTTTTAAAGAACGTATTTTTTTGACAAAAAGCTAAACTGCCGATTTAATTATAGTGACTTAATTTAAGTGTGAAGGCTATCTGCATACCAATTAGAGGATTATTTTTTTAGATACTGTAATTTTTTTAGGAATAAGTGTGATAATATGGGGTGCAATATGAAGTGGCGGAAGATCAGAATTAATTTTAAATTCTGATCTTCCAAAGCTACTCACCACAAGTCCCGTAAAACAACTACCTAGAAAGTCGATCAAAGTCTCTATATTTTACCTTAACCTGAACAAACTTCAGATATGAACACAATTGAAAACGTTTTGCATGTATTTAAAATAAATATGCACAAAAGATCTCTAAAACCCAAAAATCTCACAAGAGACTATAAATAACTGGATAATTGCACTTCTGGACTAGAAGCTGCTAATGCACGTATGGTATAAAATTGTGATTTAGATTTGCTTGTACATATTATTTGAGTTACCTGTACCACTTGTTGATACATTGTATTAATATTAGCCTTGGAGAACCACTCACTCTAAATTCGCAGAGCACGTATAAAATGTTTTCGTATGTGCTCATCATCATCGTGTAACAGCCGCATGCTGCCATACTGGTTCGTCATGAGACTACTGTAAAAATAATCGCAGTCATAAAAGTGGCTGCAGGGATCCGAACCGGGACTATTTACAGGAATGAGGGATCCCGGAACTTGTCGACCATAAAACCGTTGCAACAATGTGGGGATCGGGCTATAAAATGTTTTTATGCACCAGCTGCCATCGGGCTGGATGCAGTCGATAATTTGGAACAGAACTGTGGCATCGGTAGCCGAGTAATTTGTAAGTCCGATACTTAATTTTGTCCGATTAATCGGCTAATATGTTAAGCGGAGAGGGCACTCGTTCGTTGGCAGTTTATTTCGGACCGAGACCAACAACAGCATTCGAATCGAGTTTTGCAGGCTTTCATTTCGGCAGGTAATGCGGCGGAGAGCTCATTGCATCAAAAGGATTTGGACGCCGGCGACACCGACGTCGTAATTAGTGGCGTCGAGTCAAATTAGATTTCCCCACTACGCGCTGAAGGAGCTGAATTTCGCGGTATTCAATTTGTTTGATCAGATGACGTGCAATCCGAGAGCAGTTGCCGCAGATTCATATCTGATTTTCTACCTCAATTATTCAGTCAAAGGACTTAGCGACGCTAAATGGCGACGCTCAAAGATTTTGCAATTTTGCGGGAGAACCGGTGATTTTATGTTTGCGGAGCCGCCGAGTCACAATTTAATCAAGTCTCTTCGAGTACTCAGGTATTACGTCGAAGAAAAAATCTGGGAACGTCATGGACGGTCGTGTAATTCTGTCACTATTACAGATCTGATTGAAAAAATATATTGAGTTTTTCAATGCTGTCTAAAGATTTTCTTTGTATATGCACCCTTTGATATATTTATCATACTGATTTTTTTTGTATATGAAATGAATTCATAAAAATAAAAAGTAGTTGCATAAACATGAAAATTGATTATACACAGAATGGAAAATCATTTTTCTCAAAAGATAATATTTTAAAAGTACGTCATTGCAATGGGGATCTGAAATCACTATTATTTTACAATGCATGAACTAATATCCTTTGGCATTTAAGACGGGTTTTCCGACGGGGTCCAAGTGGACCCCCTGGGGGTCTTTTAAAGGATCTATAGTGTTATAGGGGTCGATAATACATTTTTCTATTTTATTTATTATTTATTTACTATTTAATTTTACATTACTGCTGCATTTCAAATTTAAATTAAATTCAAAAACTAAAGAATTCTTACTTAAAATTTTAGTACGATTGTCAATATTTTTTTTTCGTTTGATATTCTATGCCGGATGCGTCCAAATAGCTCAGCCGATAAAATTTAATATTTTTTTAATAAGTTAAAGGGGGTTTTGCATGAATAATGTTGGGAACCCTTAATAAATTTGCATGTAATTAAAACAATTAATAGAAAAATAATACATATGCACTAAATTTGAATACTCAGATATACTGTTTTTTTTATATATGATTTTACATGTGAGGAACCATTTATTCAAATATTTTTTTCAGGTCCTTAAACCTTAGACCAGCTAAACGCGATATATTTTTTGTATTTACATATTTTAGCTTAGATAAAGTTTGTTCGCATAAATATGTGCTAGCTAGAATTGGTAATATTTTTCCAGAATTTTTCAGCAAACAGTCATACTCTTGAAGATTCTAATAAGTTTTCTTCAGCGTTGTTGGTCGAAATGTCATTTGGGTTTTAAAATATTTTTTTTTAAATCAATTAATAAATCTGCAAAAGCTGTGCAATGTTTATCGGAAAAAATTTAGATAAATTTTCACATTATAGCTAATTTATTTAAATATATTATTCAAATTTCTATGACTCAACCACCGTACCTAGAACCAAATACCCAATAGAACTACGAAAGATTCTTTCTATTCTGAATGAAATTGCACAACTAAGTCCTAATTTTTAAAATATGTATATATAATAAAAATTGGGAGCCAGATGAGATTCTTTAATAAGTCAGATCCGGCCCGCAGAACACAGTTTATTAACTGCCGATATAGTATAAAAATACAGTCTTAAATAAAAATGGAATTTTCTTAAGCATATATACAGCTAATATAAAGAAAAAATAAATAAAGATGTAAAAAAATATTAAATCGTTTGCTAGAAATTAAATCATTTTATCGACCATGATGATATTTATATTATACAAAAAAAATAAGAACTTGTGCAGAATATTTAAATATAATTTGCTAATTTAAAAATATAGACTAAGATAACAAAGGATCTTAAATCGACTATTGAATTTAAGAAAATTGTATTTTCGTCGTTAATTCTATAAGAAAATACATTTTACTCATACAAACAAATTAATTGTGTTTATATAAATAAGAGCTTAATTTTTATAAGGCAAAAGTTAATTATTGGCAGCATCTATGTTACACGATTTTCTTGTCTAGCTTTATTGTTCGTTGAGAACCACTGTATTGACCACCGACATCGGTTGTCTAACTAAAACACTCATACTGGTTCTTTCTATTTGTATTCGACTCAATGCACCTTTACGAAAATAAAGTTTGGTATAATGGGTTTATTTTGTTGTGTTTTTTTTTCTCCTTGCATTTCCTTGCTGCAAGAGTGCATTCGGTAACAAAAGGCACTTTGCTGTCCATCGCTCAGTTGTCTCGTGTGCCCGTTTCAATTTTTGTTATTCCCCGGTATTATTTACTCCCAGCAGCTGTTTCCTGAAACAGTTTTCCGGCGGAAAAATGATTTTTTCTCTCGATTTCCCCCTAGACGCCGGCCCATTTTTCCTCCCGACTCGTTTCCTGCGTTTTCTTTCGCCGTTGCTTAATTACTCCTCCCCGTTCAGTTCAATTCAATTCGGCCCTGATTTAATATTTGCCGTACACTTCAAAGTTTCAGGTACTCTTTTTTTGTGAAGATCGTAAAAATAATCATCGCAAATTTCATATTGCTTCGGGCGGCAGAAATGAATTTATTTTTTGCGCAACGTTCGCATATTTTCCACTTTTTTTTTATATTATGCTTGTGTATACATTTTTGATTGACGTGTCTCTTTTGCTGAATACGTTTATTAAAAATATAAAGCAAAAAAAATCAAATAAAATTAATTAATTATTTGCGAAATATTTCCGACAGACGTCGTCGGCCTTTTGACGACATGTGATTTAATAATAATTTAGTCGGAAAATATTTCAATCATATTTTTATTCCATCTGGCTGTGCCCACGTGAATTTCTTCGTATATTTATATATATACCGACGCACGTATATATCAATCATGTTTTTCTTTGATGTGGAAAAGCCCTAGTGACTCGCTCGTTTTCAAATTCATAGTGATTATAATATCGTCGATAAATATTGAAATATTATCGTTTAATTAGGTGGATACGCCATATATGCTCCGCAAAAATAATATTGATTGTTTATATTGATACATAATAATTAATTAATTAATTTGCGCGTATGACTGATGTAGGGGGGTCCCCGTGACCCATTTCGCTTTTATTTGCACAAGGATAGGCAGTGCTTTTTCGTACGGCCCGACTGGGAATAATCCTTCAGCCGGGCCCTAGAAACTCTTTATCTGCGGCGCCTATCACTCTCCAGAGATAGATAGCCGGGGATAACACGGCGCCGTTACAGGCAACAAATAAAATAATCCCCGGGGAACACTCACAATTACCGGGGATCATCAAGTATTTAAGTCGTGTATGATAACCGGCCATTTTTATTGCCGTGATAAATCCCGGAGTGGATGTGATCCCGCGTCACGTGTCCCGGCACAATCTCCAGGCTCCAGGTATATCGCGCATTTGTATTCCGGGACCGCACTGGAATAAACATAGGATCCTATTATAGTTTTCGTGCCGCGTGAAAAACAAATTTATATCGAGCGGAAGCTTAAACGGAATTTATAACCAAAGGGATAACGGTATATCAAAATTTATTCGATTCCGGAATTAGTGCGGGAATTTTTTTTTTCACTTATTCCCGAATGTATTTAACTCCGATCCCCAATATAAACTATAGAAAATCCTGTACACAATTCTTCCAGTAATACCCTACTCGTAGATATCATTTCATCATTTATTTACTAGAGTAAATATTTAACACTCATATGTAAAATATCTAGCAGTTGTATATCTACAACACTATGCATTCTTGTATAAATGGAAATTTTACAAACAAAACATGTCTTCTGTCCTTTACATGGTACATATTGTGTGTAGTTTTGTTGCTTTTAGACCACTTTCAACGATATGGCTATTGCAACTATTCGTCCTATGGCTTTTAATGGTAACAACATTTTTTAGGGAACATAAACTCAATTCGGAATTCAGACAAAGTCATATATACTTCTTAATCATTTTCCTTTTGCTTATTATTTGATTGTTACAGAATTTGGGATGCAATCCTCAAATACCTATATTTATTTTCATTTCCCTTTCTTCTCATATCTATTAAAATCTTTTTATACTGAGTAAAAATTAGTTTCCTGTACAATCTTATCAATTAAATAGACAAAATATTTTACATGGTGAGCCTTCCATAAGTTGGATATTCAACTGAGAATTTCTTCTAAATTCAGTTTGCGACATCACTTAGCAACAAGTATTTTTTTTGCATATGCCTAGCTGAAATCAACTCAAAATCTGTAGAGTTCTCCCCACGGTTTATATTTGGTCTAATATCCATTGTGATAGACTGCTTCAACGTCAATAGGAACAATTCTTACATCTTCATAGCGCAGGAAGGATCATAATCGAGATTATCCTCAATATCTTCTAATCCACCTTCTGATTCTTAACCATATCTCACACAATCGTTCAAATCATTTTACTCCTCGTCAAACATAACAGCGTTTGTTATGGCCATTATAAATACCAAAAATAATAATTGCGATCATAAATTATTATATTACTTTAATGCATAGTGTTGTATTTCTACAACATATATTCATTTTAATTTTATGCAGCTATTAGCTATAAAAATATCGACCTTTTGCACCCGATGAAGAAATATTTAATATTTAACTGCCACATTGTGTTTTTTTATACTTTGTTATAGTAATACAATACCATGCAGTAGAATTAATTTATTGACCGTTATAGAATGAGTTATAAGTAAATTTATTGTTGTAATTATGCAACAAGATGCATTTAAGGGTTAAATACAGAGTATAATATAAAAAATATTAATATTTTATTGATTATACAATGTTTTAAAATTTATTATACAAAAAAAACATTTATTATTTGTTTAAATTAAAATTTTATTCATATTTTTAGAGTCATTACATATTATTTAATAATTGTGACGTTTTACTTATTTAATTTAATTTAAAAAATCCGTATTTTGTTATAGAATTTTGTCAAATAATCGTAGAAATTATTTTTTTATATTTTTCTTCGAGTGTTTTACATTAAAAACTGTGGTCAAACTTTCAATAAAAAATCAGGAGCTTTGCTGCGTTCGTATATTAAACAGCTTTTTCAACATACCACATATCAAACAAGCCTGATTGCTTATTTACTCAAAACGTAAAAGTCGTAGATGTGGGCTGGATGGGCGAAAAAAGGGGGCAAGGGATAAACAAACAAAAATAAATATGCGCGTTGCTGAATGTTACAAATTTCGGGTACACGACCCCTTACCATTTTTCGGGGACCTTCCCCCAAATTGGGCTCCCCTCGGACATGTCCATCCCTTTTTATTGCATTTGGACACACTTGATAAAGGGTTTGGCCTTATTGAAGACCTTTTATGGGTTCCTTCCAGGGACCCGCGCCGTGATGGTCCGTCACAAAATAAAAATACGGAATATCAAAGGTGCTCGCGATAGGGATATCATAAATCATCATCAGCATAATTTCGAATTCCGCATTTGATATCGTATTCAATTTATTTTTTCTGCATTACATTTTTTTATTACGTCCGCGAATAAATCACCTGATTTATATCGTACGTGTATGTGCTTTTTATGATAATTCCCAGAAAATTTGGGTTAGTTACTTATGTGGGGATCGTTCCGGAAAGAAATTCGGCCGAGATGTTATGGAAATTACGTATAAAGCTGGATCTGTACTCGTGTGCAATTTATGTATAGTGAAAAGTTATTTCGTTTTATCAATTTATTTTTCCTTTGCCGAAAGGAAAATTGACCAATCACGCATATTTTCCGATGAAAAAATGTATATTCTGAAAACGTTTTTCGTATCTTTTTTATATTTTAACACAATTTATTAGTTTATAAGATAAGATATCAATTACTTGTTAAAATAAACTTTTGAAAAAAGTTTTTCCCCTTATTATCTGTTAGTTATATGTGTTTATTTAAAATGAAAAGTGCGGATAAATTTAATCTAAGATTAATTTATTATTTTTATTATTATTATACCTCTTTAATTTAACGCGGATATGACGCTGTTTAAATATATAATGGGGCGCAATTTTCGCGGCTTATCATTATCGTTGCAAATTCGTCCTCTTAATTACGAAATAAAAAAAAACACAGTTGCTTTCATATTAATTATTTTCCCACAGATTCTAATTTTAATAAAATATACCTCTTTAGTTAGTTTTAAGTTTAAAAATCTATTATTTATGAGCATTCGTTGGAGCAATGTTATCTCTGTGCCATTTCTTCGCAGTGCAAAAGTTGGCTCAGGAATGCGCCCGTTGATCAGCCCGAGGTCTGATGCTCAAATCATTTGGCATGCAAACTAATGTTTAAAACGGTTATGGCATTATATATGGGCTACGAAACGTGGGCCGAATTAGTTACCAATTATCCTCGGGCTCCCAGTCCGGCCCTGGCGGCCTCCAGCTCCGCCCCCCCGCCCGCACTCCCGACCGTTGTGTAATTAAAGTCAAAGGACAGGGGACTTCTCGCTTGTTGCATAATACACACGAAATATTGAAATAAAACAGGCTTTTGTGACCCCAGCTTTTAATCCGGAAATTTTGATGTAGGAAAATCCCGGTATTTAAATGCGGGACCAACGTACGTTCTTAGAAAACTAAAATTCGGTCTAAATAAATATGCAAGGCGTGGTCAACTAATCGCATTAGTTTTAATTTAGGACAAAAAATAAGCAAATTGTATCCTGAGCTTTTTTAGCTTAATACTATATATACAGAACATATATATTTTTGAATTCGTGATGCATTGTGTCCAAGGTACTCACTTCTTATAAAGACGTATGAGTGAATTCTTTGTGACTATTACAGCAAACCCTCCTATAACGCTTCCTGCATTAACGCCATTTTCTATAACAAGTTCGACAGTCCCTTATATACCGCTCCTTCCTAGAACACTGTATTCTTAAAACTAGGTCAATATGAGTTTATGCTCTTTAATTTTTTTTCCATTCCCTTATCTCTTTATATCCTTTTTTTGTAATTATTATTATTACTTATTACTGTTAATATACTATAGTCGATATATCAACTTAGCATAATAAAATGATTAAAAATTTGGTAATAATCATTATATAAGTAGTGGTCACATCGTGATCAAAACAACTTAAACTATTAAAAATTATGAAAATATTAATTTGGCAAAACATAATTAATAAACCGGTTTATGCACGTGCGTTTCCAAAAACATCGTAAGCGCAACGCATGCAAAACACAAACAAAAGCCGTCCACCCCAGAAGCTAATTAATTAGCAATCAAACAGGTTATTTCAATTAGAAATACAAACAATAAACTGGATTTGGCAAGTACGATTTCAGGATAATAAAGGCCAAACAAAACCAGAATCTAATTCTGCAATTTAAGCGAAAATCGCAGATGAAAACAGTTGTGTTAGGAGTGGAAAGAGTATCCGCTCGCCATATAAAATAAGGCAGTCAAGAAATAAATAGTAGAGAGGATCAGAGCTTTACCCTAAGCTGAAGCTATTCTAGATGCTGTCTAAGACTCTTGTAGATACGAAAGTCTCGACAAGAGCTTTTTTCGACGGTTGTCAACTTTTAAATGCGGAGAGAGGATCAGAGTTTTACTCTGAGCTGAAGCAATCTTGGATTCTGTCTAAATGTCTTGTGCAGACAAAAGTTCCGACTGAAGCCCTACTCGTTGATCGCATTCTTTTAAATTCCAGAAAGGATCAGAGCTTCACTCTGATCCGAAGCCCTCCTTGACTCTGTCTAAGAGTCTTGTACAGACGAAAGTCCAGACAAGAGCCTCTTGACGGTCACACACTCTTAATGCCAGAAAGGATCAGATTCAACATGAGCTGAAGCCATTCTGGACCTAAGGGTATTGGGCAGAACTTCGATCTGGGCAGACATTCTGGATCTAAGAGTATTGGACAGACAAAGTCCTGACTGGAACCTTGCACATCGATTGCACACTCTCAAGCAAAGAGAGGATCAGAGCCTCACACTGAGCTGAAGCCATCTTGGATTCTGTCTAAATGTCTTGTACAAACGAAAGTTCAGACTAGAGCCCTACTCGTTGATCGCATTCTGTTAAGAAAGGATCAGAGTTTTACTCTGATCTGAAGCCCTCCTTGATTCTGTCTAAGAGTCTTGTGCAGACTAAAGTCCCGGCTGGAGCCCAGCTCGTCGGTCGCACGCTCTCAACGATAAAGAACCCTATTCATCCAAGCTGCAAACCGCTGAACTTACACCCCCGAAGATCATCTTCGTCGTGAGACAACACCAAGCCCCTCAACATATCGGACATCTTCGACCTCAATGGACATCGCATCATCGCCACATCCTGATTATCCCTTGGGAACATCCACATCAGAAGCCATCGCATCGCCGTCCTTACGTCACCGATCAAGTGTATTTACCGTTAATCAATAAAGAAGAATTATCAATTCAGAGCCATTTAATCGATCTGTTAGGTTGAACCCCTTTATATCCTTAAGATTATATCTCAATTTCAGAATATCATAATTCATAAAGTGTCCAATTTTTAAAGCCAGATTTTAGCCATAGATTGATGATATTTATTTGTTTTTTTATCTTTTTTATGACTGCAGTTTCACCCTCCGTAACGCACCAATCAGCGTTTACAAAGGCGGAGTCACAAAAGTTTTCACTTAATCCTCAATTTCACAACCAATAAATATATATTTTTTTTGAATAATATTAGTGAATTTTAGCTCATAAAATATTTTATTGAAAATTGCACCCCTTCCCTGTTTTCAGCAACATATGGCCACTCAATTCAACAGCGCCATTGTACGACGAGGGACCATATTAAATTCATAAAACACATTTTCGACGGCCATTTTTTTTTTTTTTATTTTGTTGCCCTGCCACGGGCCACCCCTCCCCCGGCACCCGTGTTAATATGTAATTTGAGAATATACCGCAGCCGCCATTTTGGCCATTAATTGTTTGCCCACTTCTGCTAAAGATTAATAATATCGGTTCGAATTATTTGTGCATTAGGACCTATGCGGAACTCTTGAGGCCTAACCGCACTAGAACTTGCCTCGTAAATACATCCACGCACACGTGCTAATTAATATTATTTAATTGAAACGTATGTCGATAATTAATTCTGAATTTGCAATTAATTACGTTATATATATATGGATATATTTTTTTATAATTTTGGCGGGGAGAGAGTCTCGTATAATTCCCGTATTTTATTACAAGATGAAATTCCGGGATAATTCCCCCATTAAGCCGAGTTAGCTTCCATTCATTGTCGCTCCTTTAACCATGATGCCAAAGAAAATAGAAGAACACCCAAAACGGTCTTTTGATTAATTAAAATGGCTTTTGTCATTATTTGAGCTTACAGTGAATTAATTATCAGATTCTGAATAAATAAATATGGCGTCAATTGTCACGTTTTTAACGTCTGCCTACACTGATGTATTATGCCCGTGATTTACTCTGAAACTTTATCTGAAACAAACGCGAGCGCTAACGAACTTTTCCGAATTCATTTTTCATCCAGAAATGTAAACATCGGCCTTAACGAGAAAGCGAAAAGTCCGACGCGATGAAAAAAAAAACTTTAGATTAGAAATCAAAAATTTATAATTGACCCGGGGAATAATCCCCGTGAAAGTGGGACGCCGCCGCCGCTCTATTATGCTTTCTTCCCTGTTGAATTGCGGAGTTAGAAATCGGGCGTCCCTACGCTGGGACGGGTAATGAGTCGGGCCGGAAGATAGACCTGTTTAAAATTTATTTGGTCAAAGGTCTAATAAAATTCACCTTCCAGGGGACCAAAGAAAAGTTTTATGCCCCGGAATAGCCAATAAGCCCGACGAGACGATAAGCCCGTGATAAATTACCCGCTGAATAATAAATAGGACAATAAAGCGGGATAAACATCTTTAATGAAATGTTGCGATGCGGATTCTAACTTTTCGCGCGATCGCTAAATTCCGGGACGGCGAGTGTTTTTATCGAGTTTCGGGCCAATCGACACTCGAAATCGTTTGCGAGGCGGCGGAAACAATAATGAAAAGCGTGTAATTCAATATCCACCCCCCGGGATCCTCAATAATAAAAAATGACACGTGTAAATTCTGCGAAGTGTTTGAAAAATAATACTCGACGCCATCGCGGTGATGGGACGTTTTGCCCCCCGACGATTGCGCCCCGACCATATTACCAATGTACATTATTATTATTATTTATTATTATTTAAATGGACTTTTAATCCGAGTCGGGACACTACGCGTTCTCTGAAAATTTAGTGCTTCTTCTTTCCACCTCTTAAGCACCAGCAAAGGCACGTTTGTCTTAACCCCGATGCCAGGACTACTACGGTTGTCCTCCTGGTTAACTAGGCCCTTCGATTACAGGTCATGTCGCCAGCCATAAGCCCGGGAGCCGAGCTATCATGTATGAGGATTGTGATCATTCTTCTTCCGAAAATTCTCTCCAGGATTCTCGGCATTCTGTATCCCGCATCGCAGCTACTACGGTAAAGCCTGTGGCGATCTTCACTTAGTCGATCCAACGAGTGGGCGCCCTGCCTCTTCATCTAGGTCCTTGTACGTCTCCAGGCTATCATTTCTTCTGGCGATATGTCCAGTAACGAAGAATCCTTTTAAGATATATGGACAAAAGTCGGCGGGCTCCTCCTAGTTTAGTAGAATCTATGGAATCATGATTGCGCCCAACCTCAATCGCCGCTATGTCCAATACCAACACGTGACGAAACTTTTTTTTAACCCTTTCTAGTCCAGGGTTTCTACAGGTCCAAGACATTTTCAGAGAATTTACTAAATAATAAAACAGGGTATATTAGGGGTACCCATAAGTAATGTCGTGTTTTCGATACGCCATCTTTAAAATAGTCTCCTTGAGTCTGTTAGGCAGTAAGAACGTGTTTTAAGTTTCTCTTATGTAGCGGCTACCTGCTCGTGGCCTTTAGACATAAAAAGGTTTCTTTATTCCTTTGACGACAATGGGAGAGACGTGTCCTCATGTTGCGAAATTGACGTGTGAAAAAATTCAGGATCTTGGATGGGTCACTCAGTTGCATCCTTCATACTCGCCGGATCTCGCACCATATGATTTTTATTTATTCCGTTCTATGGACTATCTTCTAAGAGATCAAATTTTCATTTTCTTAGAAGAGGTGAATACAGCCCTTTTAGCCTATTTTCAGTCAAAACCCGCAGAGTTATACAAGAAAGACATGGATGATTTGATAGCAAGATGTCAGAAGTTTATAGATAGTATGGGGAATTATTTTGTATAAGAAAGGTAAATAAAGTATGAAAAAAACTGTTTTGAATTTCATTGAAAAAAAACGACATTACTAATGGGTACCCCTAATAATAAATAAAAATCAGTGCCCTGGCTTCATCAAACACCATTCTCCTTTTTATCCGGTCTGCTGTCACGTCTCTCTATCTTTCGGTATATTTTAATGATGCAATATCCCTCTGTACACAGTCCAACCACCATAGTCATGGTTTTCCACTCCTCCAGAGACAGGAAGGCTTGTTACTCATAGACTTATTCGGCGACTGACTGTCCCGCATCCTTAAGACGTGACCGGCCCAACGGAGTCTTGCCACTCTGACGACAGCTGTGACCGGTATATCCTTGTATAGTCGGTACAGCTCCTCGTCACTTGTGACATACATGCCTTTCCCCAACGTCAAATATGGCTCCAAATATTCGTCTCATAATCCTCCTCTCCAGGATATCCCAACATTTAAAACTATGTGTTAAGATTTGCTTAAGGAGAGTCATGTAGAGCTTGACTTTAATCTTTTTTTAGATGAATTTTAGATGATGAAGTTCAGTAGTCAAGTCCAAAATAGCACCGGTTTACCACCATGGTTCTTATTCGTGCTTCTAAATTTGTTTTATTATTATTTGTAATAAATGGGCCGAGCTATGTGAATTTCTAGACAGCCTCGAAGCTGTACTCTTAGATTCTCAAGAGTTCATAGATTCGTCCTTGGAATTGGGGCACATATTTTGTCTTGGTCTTATTGATCCTCAGCCCTATTTTCATTGCCGTTCACAGTATTTGCCGGACCAAAAAAATGCCCAGGTCAACCTGTGGACCTGTCAGTAAAAACTGATGTATAATATCGGAGGACATTGGCTCGCAACGGGTTAAAAAAACGCAGCTATTCCACATAATCAAAGATTTTCTTATCCTGATATTAGTTTAAGATTATTCTGAAGTAATTCAAACCAAAAAAGCTCTGGATGTAAACGTGGGAGATCTCATGAAGTGAAGTTTTATATATATATTTTTTTTGAACATAAAATAGAAAGGCTAAGATTTAATTTTACGAAGCTATGTAAACAAAAAGCCAGAAATATTTCATTTCCATTAAAATTTTTCAAATAAGAAATTAAAATGATAGATTAGTATGATACATACTATCAACAAAGGAAGAAAATTAAGTTTAAGATATTTTCTCTTTGTTGAAATAATTTAAGAAAGCTTAGTTATATTTTCTTATTACTTTACTAGTATTTGAACAGCGCCCACGAAGCGCTACCACCCACGTTGATAATCAATGCCTGTAATAAATACATAAACTTTTGTAATTATTATTATATTTATTCGAAACATTTCTGGAATCGCGTTAAATTATTAATTATAATATCAAGCCACATATTGACTAACTTATTATCACTTATTATAATTATTACATCGTCATTAAAGACTTTTAACAATTTACATTGTTCTTAGAAAAATTCAACAAATCCTGTTTCTAATTCATTAGGTTTGTATATCTAAGTATGGGATTGGAACTACAGGTTGTATTGGAAAACTCTATATATATTTATATAGTATATGTAACTCTTCACTCTACTAAATAATAATTAATTATTCCACATATACATAATTATGTACAATTAAAAAAAAGTTATATCTTTGTTTATACATCTTAGCCCATCTTCGGTTCATGAAGAAAAATTTATGCACTTTATTAGGTATGATCAGCTTTCTTTTACTTTCTAGAAGTATACACACGTGGTCTAGGTTCATTTGCAGGGTCCCGCGGGACTCGATGCGGCGTACCTCTCACTCCCGATATCGCATTAGGCGCGGACCTCTGGATCTAGATTGTCACAATTATTCCTAATTTCCAGGGACCCGGTCCCGACGTGAGGTTAATACCTGCAAATTAGCAGTTGATTTCTCTAGCCCGCCAGGTGTAATCACACAAACAGCCGGGGCGATAACCGGGTTAGATTGCGCCGGATGTTTACTCTGGAGAGTACGGGTCGGAATTGTTCCCGGTCCCCAACCGAAATAGACACGGATAATCGAGTTGGCGCTGCGAAGAAATGAAACGGATAATCCGCATGTAACTGTCACGTTACTATTAAGTGCGTCATCGTGTATAAGCAATATAGGCATAACTGTTTTGTTGTACATACGACTTCATTATCTTTAAAGGATAAATGAGATATCTACAGATCAAATAATAAATATTAATTGAAGTTATGAAATATACAAATAATTTTCTAGACCTCTTCTTAGTTGACAGTTATGTGTTAAATTGTATAAAAGTCAATAATACTTCTATATAATATTCTATATATCGTATAACGAAGACTAGTCATAGTCTTCATTATACCTGTGATATATTTAAAATATCTCAAACCCTGGGATGTCATAAAACCCGATATTATTATTACAGATTGTTCATGGTTTACTCTTTGCTTAATACATTAGTATTATATTTATATTTATATCTACTAAAAATCTTGAAAATTATGTCTGGAACAAAGACTTTAAGTTTAGATTCATAGGTGTATATTTATTTTTTGTATTTTATCCTCCAATTAAACTATTTTTTATTGATTCAGGTAAATTAGACTTTTATAATGGCTTGCTATTTAGAGTTTTTCTCGAAACTGTTAGTGCTAACGTCTTTCTCAGCCGTAGATAAAAAGGCGTTGTTTTTTGTAATAATTTGCTTTGTTTGATCTAAACCCAGATTTTAAGATTTCTTCATAAAATTGTTTTTATTTATATAGTAATTGCTTTAAAGGGGGAGATGAGCTACTATACCCTGATAGATATTTCAATGAAAAATCTGCCTGAATAGAAGCCGCGCAAAAAAAGACATGAAGCTAATACAAAATGTAGGAAAACTTGAAAAAACCGCGGAAAAAACATGACAATACAATCAGCCCTTCTATGACGTTTCCTCTTAATTGTTGTTTTCTACAAAATCCCTTGTTAATCAAAGAGTATTGACCTTTATTTCCTTTGGTAATGTAATACATATTTACGAAATATGTAATTAGGCTTTGAAAATATTAGCATTTTCCTAGGAGGGAGTCAGGAGGGTTAACTATATAAAATTATAATTATTTCCAAATTTCTGGAATTGTAATAGCTTTTTTATCCCTAACCTTCGTTTAGATATCTTGAAACGTATGTTTAATGAAATATCCCTTAAGGGTAAAAATGATCCCTTATCTAATAGTTGTATACTCTAAGCATTATTTTATATTAAAAACATTACATTAATATTAGGAGGTTACGCAACCTATGGGTGACTAGGTTCTTTATTTAAAATATTATTCATTCCTTATATTTTTCTGTTATAATCATTAAATAAAAGTCGTAATATGTCGTCTTCTAAGCCTTTTTGTTAGCTCTCCAATCTAAAGAACTAAGTTTCAAATATTTAACGATCTTGGCTTGAGAACTCGATTGATCATTTGGCTAAATGAGTACTGCTAGCTATTTTCTTTTAGCACAATCCCAATTTATTCAGCATAATATACCTTATCAGAGGTTTATAAATATTCTTTAATCGTCCGACGGGGGTCTCTCAGGGACCCCAAGCATTTTAAGTCAAGATATTAATAAATTCTTCATCAATTCGCGTAAGTGCGTATATGACAACGATCTCAGCAGTTTCCCGCCACGATGAGCTCTCGTAGCACGTGTCACTCACACGATGCTAGCGAGAAAAAACAAAATCGTATTTGCAGACAATAAAGGATAATTATTATTTTTAATATTTATTCTATAGACGTTTTTTAGACAAAACAAATAGTTTGTGACTTGTAAGATTTATATTGAAAGAGTTATTCGAGAATAAAGGCTTAGGATCTAATATTTTGATGCAAGTTCATTTTTTTTTAAACAATTCTAACTCTCCTTTGCCCGCTTGAAAATTGAGTTTTTCTTTAGGTATACTCAGAGTTCGTTCTTTGAAAATATGATTTTATATGCTCATAGCTTTTAGGGTTTTTGTTATATTATTATTGATGGGAATTTATGTTTGGTGTTTAAACTACTATCTTAATAATCAAAGCTTTTAGAAATTTAAAAAAAATCCTCTTTGCTAATAAATAATAATAATTTGAATTATTTACATATAAGCTAATTAGTTCAAGTCTGTATTTAATTTGAAAGATTAGTATTGGATTACGCCGAATATTAACACGGCGTCCCCGGGATGATCCTCGACGCCGTCGGCTCTCGGACACGGAGGGCGAGGTGGTCGGACATTGTCCGAATTTTAGCAATTCGCAGCACAGTGCGCCGGTTATAAAATGCATTATTTATAAGCTATTCGGTCCAGGGACCCGGTGCTTTGGCAAATTGTGCACCGGCGGCCGTTGCCAACTCGCCAAAAATTTTTGCACCCCCGCGTCCGGAAAGTCGAAATAGCGCCCTCCGTGCTGCACATACTAATTTTTTGCATTATTTCAAAACGACGATTGGCCTTTGACTCATCCCCGCGGCACCAGACACTTTATCCACCCATCAGATTTATGGATGTACGAGTAAATCCTTCGATTTGCACGGCTGATACGTGGGACTGAAGATAAAATCTATCAAAAATATATTTTACTAGATGGAAATGTGAATTTACAAATAAGAGTTGGCATAAATACATAATAATAAATTATTTGATATTATATCGCGCAGTATGGTGTTTTGGATTGGTGTTCGCAGGGCGGCGGCGGGGTTGGGGGGGGTATCGTCGCTACGCTGTGTTGCGCTGCGACTCGGAGTAGTCCCGCGTTGCCATACCAAGTCACTTTTGTAATATACATTTTTTTTATATTTTTTTCTTTTTTATTTCGAATGATGGAGTATATATGTACTTTATTTTTATCTGATCTGCCGATCTCGAAGTTTTCCCTATCATGCTATATTCGATATAGTGTTCTCGGATGTCCATCCCGTATCGGAAAACATAGAAACTTTTCTGCATTACATAATTATTTCATCCGGAGCGCAATGATACCGACTTTGGGAGTGGAACAGGGTGAGAAAATGGTATGAGTCGGAGTAATGTCGAAAAGCAAAGCGAGAATAGTAAAAGCTGGTTGCAGAGAGTGCCCCAGCCCTAGCCGAGTGTTTGGATGGTGCTTGGACAGTGCTCGACACTGCGCATAACAACGTCGACTGATACCCCCCCAACTACCGTGAAAACTCGCACCGTGAAAAACAGTTGTGAGCTATGGGCTCTGAGCTTTGTTTCGAGCTGATAAGACTTGCCGTGTCGCACTACTCTCCACAATAGAATTTGTTTTATTAAATGACAAAGACACAATTAATCTTGATATATTGCAAAATTTTGATCGGGGCTACAGATTTCCATATAAATCACGACGAGGGATTTAAGTTTTTTTTTTGTTTTTTCCCATTTTGTTTTATCGTATTTTTGATATGGAATTGCCTTTCATGATGGAGAAAATAGAGCCAAAAATATTAAAGTCCATCGCCATCAAATAGGTCGACGACAAAGCCTCGGCCACAAAGCCCGATACACGGGTCGCAAAAAACCAAAATAATAAAATTCCCAATATGCCCCCGCCAAGTATCCGAGTGCGCCGCAAAGAGCAATACACTCGAAACCGATCGCCGCAAAAGCGAGCACTTAAAAAACGCAATCTGGCCAAGTGTTATATGTACATATCCCCTTCCGAAAAACACCCCGAATTAAACCCGGAATGTAAAAAAGAATCCCGGGAAACAAACGGGAGACAACGGATCCCGGTCGGGAGTGCACGGCGAAATAAATGGCGGCGCTCGCTTGACGACCACTCACGGTATTGGTCGTAAAATCAATGCGTTGAATATTTGAAGACGACGATGCCTTCTGGCCGTCGAGCACCTGGACGCCGTTGCGACGACGGATTCAGGCTGTCGGCGAGGATGTGTGTAGTCGATGAATGGACATCGTTACTTATGTAACGTGAGCAAAAAGATATTAGAGTGTCCTTTTTTTTATAAATAAATTGATTAAAAAAATAAGCGAGGTTTTCCTTTTACTGAAAACTTTTTTTTATTACAGTTTTTTACGTCAAATGCACCCTTTTGCAAATCAAATGCATCCTTTTACAAATCTAAATGCAATTACCGATCGCTAACAAATGCCAATACACGGTTAAATGAATTAATTTAAGTGTCTCTGGAGGGTTTTAATTTTATTGACTTTTTTTCCCGAAATTAATGCAAATATTTTGTTTTTGGCACTCTCTGTACATATGTACAGAATGGCACGTATTTTGACACAACCAATATGCAGCTTAAAAAGTTCTAAATATTTTTTTCAAATTTTTAAAAAAATCTGTGTAATGTGCCAAACATCCAGAAAGTGATTTTTTTCAAATTTCTATACTGTATAAAAAACGCAATTAGTGGAAAAACGTAAATTCGAGATATTAAATACAGTGGAATCCGTTTTTTACGTTTTTGAAGGAACTGGTAAACTGTAAAAACGTAATTAGCGGGAAAACTTAAATTCGGGGTATTACATAAATACAGTGGAACCCGTATGTATGTATTGAAAAATATTTAATTGTATAACTTCATTTTTAAAAGGGTCAATTTCATTTGCAAAAGTTGTATTTGATTTGTAGAAAGTTATATTTGATTTGCAAAAGAGTGTATTTGATTTGTAAAAGGATGCATTTGATTTGCAAAGGGTGTATTTGACTTAAATAAACTGTACTACTTTAGTTGATACAATTCTGGACCTCTCAAACTGATCCGATTGCAAATGTTTTAAATTTACAACAGCTTTCTTTTCATTTTTTAACGTTACTCTTAATAGTTGGCTTCAAAAGACTATAATCAAATCGCCAATTCGTGGTTCTGATGTATTTGGTTTTAAGGCTCGCGAGTTTCGTCCCTGAATCCTTCGATAGTCTTCGGTAACAACATATTTTTATTTAAATAAATTGTAAGAAATCAGCCATTTTTTATGAATGTATATTTTTTTCATATTTCTTGCAGCACCCCCAAGAAAATTGAGGAAAATATATTATATAAATGAATATATAAATTAAATTAATATTTATTGTTACGTCGCGCAGTGTAAAGCAAGAGCGTTGTCTGCTCGTCAGCGCTACCCGCGTCGTGTGTTGGATGGATGCAGGGCAACAGCGGGGTGTGGGGGGGGGTTTCTCTTCGCTAAGAGCTGTATTGCGCTGCTACTTTGCGCAGTCCCGAGCCACCCATACTCACTTTTCAAATATACTTTGCTGCACTCCCAAACATTTTATTGACGAACCGCCACTGCATATTATTAACAAAATAATTTCCATAATTATTATGTAAACTAAAATACTTGTTCAAATGGGTTTCGACGTCGGATATATTTTAATAACGTTTTTTCTCTTAAAGCGTGATTCATAGACCTAAAATAAAAGTAATCAAAAAGAGCAGCAGTCTGGGGAATATAAAGGGGGTGGCATAACTACTAAGTTTTTACTTCTGATTTTTTTCTTGGGTTCTTGGGAGTGGATTATAGTACTGAAAAATGAATCTTCCCCATTGTTGACAGTAAACATTTACTGTAATTAATTGTGCACCTGGTTTCAATAATTCGTATCAGAAGGATCAACGTCTGGAAAATATGGAGGATCTGGCAGAACATCTCTGGTATCTGGATTCAAACTCATCATATCTGGATTCAAACTGCACTCGAATATTCGGTTATAAAATACGCGATTTCTTTCTGGTTCCCTTAATAATACCTTACTTCAACTTAATATTACCGCTAAAATTGACTTTAATACCGATTGTTTTATCTAAAGTTTTTTATAATTTTAACACTGGGAGACGCAAAATCGCGTCGTTACTGGCATACATTTTTTTATGCTTCATTTTTTTTATATCTATAAGAATAATAGAACGAAAAAACAAATTTATCTCCTAATATACTCAAATAATTATAGAAATAATTTTACAGTTTGCTATAAATAATATAATAAATTTATGTAGATTTCAATATCAAACAATCGCCCTCCCAATTTTCTGACGACGCGACGGGTCGAGGGCCCTCGACGCCTCAGTTGCGTTGCTCGCTTTTGCTGTTCATAATTTCGCATTTTCGTCGGATTACCTTGGCTTAAGCCTGTAATTGTAAACAGTTGTTCCCCGGCTGTAGTCGATACTCCAGCCAACTCCTGGCCAACCGGCAAGCCAACCAAGGAGGCCAACGGGAGAGGAGAGAGCACCAGGCAGCGGCCACTCGAAAGCTCCGAGACTGGCAAAATTTACATTTTCCACTTGACAATATATTTTCTCTCCGCGGTGCTTTTCTTGCCACAATAAAACGTCCAGAGTGCATTAAAAGGAAAAATCTCGTCAGAATAAATAATTAATTTTCGGCGAATTTTACTCGTCGCCGATTTTCCCCGCGAATAAAAAAGAATCATAATTATTGCCCGTTATTGACCAATCTTTATTCAAAATTTGAACAATTTAAATATTGAATAAATAAAATTTAATTTATTCAGTGGTTTGCTTTGAACCGAAAATGTTTACTCATCTCTTCGGCCGCGTACAGCATTATGAAAAATATTTAATATTGCGAAATTAATATTAGAGTAAATATTTATTTGAAAACACTAGTACAAACTTTTCTGCAATATTTTTAGAGACGTAATAAATTGTTTATTCGCAATATAGCTAATTACAATCGTTATTTGTTTAGGAATAATTTAATTTATAGCAATTTTTTAAATTATTGCTCTCGGTGTATGGCCGGCTTTAGTCGAGCGCTCAACTTGCTAAAAGGATTAGTTTTTCCATAATGAAACAATCTTGTGGAGCGGGAGCGACCAAAGTCTCCATAATCACATTTAGTTTTCCAATAGTTGACGAAAATTGCAGACAAACAACAGAGAAAGCCAAAGCAAAGGGTCATCAACTCTGCGTTAAAACTTTTAATTGAATCCGACATCGGGGGCCATTGTTATACTGTGCTGTAATACTGCCCAAGTTTTAGAAATTAATAATTCGCAACGAGATGAATTGTAAAAATATTAAATGATTTTGCGACAACTTTTCCTAGTTTCGATAAAAAAAATACTAAGGTAATACTTTTGATCAGAATATTTCTTTAAAATATGTAATAATGATTTTTAAAATGCATAGTCAATTTTTTGGCCCTTCACATTTTCAATTAAAATTAAAAATACATCTATACCGTGGAAAAACAAAGTTAAATACCTCCAAATAATATTCGATAATCATCTCATATAAATCATATGAAAAATATTATTAGAAACAATAATAAAGCTTTGCTTTGCCTCTGCAATCTGAGGTTTCAAGCTAAATATTATTTATAAAACTCAATTTAAAATTAACGTATTACTTTGACTAATCAGATAACAATATACAAGGTAGACAAATAAAATTAAACTCTTATTATACCCCTTTTTTAATTTCCTTTTAAAATATTAATCCTTAAATTTCTAACCCATCTCAATATCATCAACAGTTTTATAATCCTCGACTCGTATCTCAGAAAATTTTACCCACGTAAAATAGGGAATAATAGAAGATTAAATCTAAACCCCTTCTATCGTACTTTTTAAATACTCTTCGACCCTCTCAATCTCACCACATTCCTTATATAACTTATAAATAACAAAACGCATGTTAATAAATTATAAAATCCGAATAAACTTTGATAAAAAGCTTTGATTCAGCACTTAAGAGGACTGTTACTTCTTTTTCTTCCTTTTTTATTAGCTTTTCGATGATCGATATTATCGATCTTGATGTTATAATTTTTTTATATGAAAAATTCTGGGGCCCCCTGTACGGATATAGCCCTCGACATATACACCGAGCGCCCTATGGAGAATCTATGCATTATTGTCTGCAAAACAGTTAGCGCAATTGGTTCGAATTATTACCATTAGGATAACCATCTGAAAACTATGCAATATTAATTTGTCAATTCAAATTATAAATTAGTTTTGTTATGAAAAAAGATTGGAGAGCTGAACTGTGAGGCCCCTTAAATTAATGAAGGCACCTAGGCGTGTGCCTTATGCACCTAAGAGAAGAAACTGACCATCGGTGAGGATTCCTTATTACTGTCCAAACCGCGAGAAACTAAAACGTTTTGGTACGCAATGACCAAGATTTACCCTCTCTCAGGGTTTGTTTTGGTAAATTTATCACTTAATAACAAAAACTTTTTAAAAGCTGAACTTTGAGGCCCTTTGCATTAATGGGGGCCCTATGCGCGCGCCTTATGCGGCAATAATGAAATCCGCCACTGTTCACACCCTTGGAATCAAAGACAAATTAAGCCCCTTTTCACATGACAAGAATGACTAGTGATATCTGAAGCTGAATTGGAAGTTTTTACCGTATCCTCCTTATTTTTCAGTAAATACTCCATAGGATTACTACATATTTAGGTCAATGAAACAAAAAAAAATAATTTAATAAAAATTCATTGAATTCAAAACAAGGCGTTTTTTATGAAAAGGGCATAAAATATATATAAAAACGTTTGGAAACAATTTTATATAGGGTAGGACATTTAATTTAATCCTTAAAAAAATCTTTCTTTTTTTGCCTATTATTTATAATATAAGTATTAATATAAAATATTAAAAATAAACGTAAAAAATTAGGTTCTTTTATTTATTTAAATTAAATGTTATAATTATTTCACATACATTTACAAATATATATAATAATATTAAATTGTCATAAATCTCACAACGCCGTATTACTTGACATTTTCATCGGATTCAATGCTGTAAAAAAATATTTGCCTTATACAACATACGTATGTATATATATATATATATATATTATATTTCTACGAATGCCGGAAAATTTATCATTTTCACGGAACAGGAAAGCTGGAGAGCGTTGAAAAGATTTTCACAGAATTCAATCACGTCAACTCCAGAAGGCACAGCACATTCATCAAATACATTTTTTTCAGGCGCTGCACCGAGTTTCAAAATTCCGCCATATCTATTGTAATTCATTCCCCCCCCCCCACCTCGGCTATAACAATAAATAAAATAGGGCCGTATTTTATTATTTAATAAGTTTGCGTGACAAATCGTCCGTCTAAACGGTACACTTGTTGACCAAATAATATATTCGTTTAATTCGGCAAATCGCCATGTTATTTCGCGATCGCAGCCGATAATGGCGACGGAGGCTAAACTACTTAAGCTGCCGGCGTCGTTGATACGATACAGGAATGTGCCCAGATCCCTCGGGAAGATAGGGAACGTGTCGCGTGACATTTTCATAAAGCATTGCCGTGTTGCCGATCGGAATCTCGTCACCGTCTGCAAGTCATTCTGACCGACTGCAAATACGGCCGGCGTTAGAACACACGGAAATATTCCTGGCATCAATACTAGGAATATTTATCTAATAACGTATGTGACATCATTATCCTGTCGTGCGCCATATGGCGCGGCAGGTCTCACTCGCGCCATATGCTGACTAATTTACTTTTTGAATAATTTTAGTGCATGTCGCATTGTCGTGCCAAAATTAATTTTCTTAAATGTAGTGTTTTGGGGTTCCGGTAAATGGTGTCGGGTTAATTTACGAGTATAGGCGTCGGCTTCAAGTGGTAGTACACAGGCGAAACTCGATTCACACTAGTTCCGGAAAAACATTTTCCAGGCCGCGAGCGCGGCGCGCCCCACGTTTTCCTCTCCCCCGTGCACACGTCGGCGCAAATGAAAACTGCAGGCGTTTTTCAATGCAATAAAAACGCCTGCACTCTTGCAGCCGATGCACATATTTCATTAATTAAAAACTAAGCTCGTGTCCCGCGGCCCTGAAGCTCGCCTTTTAATTTCGCCTGAAAAGGACCTGAAAATAACTGGTTCTTTCAGCGATTTCGCTGTCAGTTTCCTGCATCGGCGTCGGCACGTGATGAATAGTTTGTTTGCGCACAATTAAATGTTGATGGCGTCGTAATTGCATTTCGGTCACCGTGCTGCCATAAGCATTTTATGTACAGAAAATAATTTCGTCATAAAACTATAGAGTTATAGTTTACGTGAATAAAAAGTTTAATTAAATATTTTACAGTTGGAATAACCATTGTTATGAATTTTATATATTAGCGACATTTTATGATTGTTTTACTTAAATAGAAGAACCATCAAAGAAATTCAAGAGGTGAATGTGAGATAAACGACAAATTAATGTTTATTTTATTAATCGTTTCTGATTTTTATGTACATTTATGTTTACTGATATTAATAAATTTATGAATATTAATATAGTATAACCAGTGAGTAAGTTTATTTATTTTATTTATTACACCCATAAACTTGAGCGGGGAACTGCAACGCGGTAAAAAACTGATTTCCAACATTCCTGCCGAAATTCCCTACTCTCCAATGTCCAAAATTTATCAGATTGCGAGAAAGGATCGAAAGACCACGGACTCCCTTTAAAGGGGGAAGAAAGAAGAATATACATTTTTTTTCTTTTATCAGGCACATTATAAAATAAATTTTTGGACTATTTAAAAAAAGATGATAGCTTTTTTTATATAAATTAAATATAAATTATTATAAATTAAAAAATATCAGTGATTCTTGACGTTTTATTTTATTTAAAATAATTAACTTATTGTTTAGGTATACAAATAATATATAATAATATTTAAATGGTTTTCGTTGTATTATACAATTATTTCTGCAATATTGATTCCGCACTCATATTTTTACGAAAATGGTCAGCATGTTTATTTTTTTCAGTATCTATTTTATTCATTTTTGCCCTTTTACAGGATACATTAAAAAAAACATTTTCTTTCATACTAAAATTTGAATAAATCCCCGATTATATATTATCGAATAGAATAATTTGTGGGTAGAAATCACCATCTTTCCATTTTCCTCTTGTAAGTTGAGGTGCCTCTTCAGAGTTCGAACCTTTGTCTAAGGAAATAATCAAATGATAGACAAACTTAGTTGACTTATCCAGATCTTCTATGACCTTTTCATTTTCACTCTCGATAAAAACGATCCATTATCTATTTTGTCTAATTTATGCGCCATTTTTGAGGGTT
This sequence comes from Philopotamus ludificatus, assembly GCA_022495035.1. Classification (NCBI taxonomy): domain Eukaryota; kingdom Metazoa; phylum Arthropoda; class Insecta; order Trichoptera; family Philopotamidae; genus Philopotamus; species Philopotamus ludificatus. The sequence goes on along the minus strand of JAGXCT010037089.1, from coordinate 24,496 downwards.
TTATTGATTTTTTTGTGAAATAACATTTTTTTCATAAATGAATAAAAAAAAGTGGTTATATTTTTTTTTTGATAAAAAATCTCTTCGGCCTATATGTCTGGCATGGGGAAATACAGGGAGGAAAAGGTTAAGCGACTGAAATAAAAAATCAATCCAATTGAATATCGCTATCTGATTTCGAAGAGATCTCAGAGCTGAATGATACAAAATATTTTTATATTATGATTTTTATTTCACGATGTTTCCCTATTTTTTTTTATCTAAAAATAAATTGTACAATTAAAATAACTTATTTAGTATTTAGAAAAAAATAGCTCATAATATTTTATTTAAAACTTTAAGCATGCCATTTAAAAATAAGCCCCTAGGAAGTGTGGCGTACAAGTGTGTAAAAATCCTATCTGGTATATTTATTTATTTATTTAAAGACAATGCATGATTGGCGAACTGGGTCATTCTGTAATGCCAATCACGCATAACACATAATAATACATGAGAAAAATATATAACACAACAAC